>JAHZMX010002521.1:0-11791 GCA_027743895.1 Seira musarum | reverse complement strand
CTTTGATATTCACGGTTTTGTCCAAAATGTGGTAATCCCTGGGCTCTCGTCAACCGACGTTCTTCTCGTCGGAAGATGTCTTGTGCTCGGAAGCATTTTTGGAAACATGATTCAGCAAAACTTGGCAGAAAGCTTTATTCGCGGTTCAGCCGAGTGTCTTCAGCCTGACAAAAGCATAATCCTCAAGATTCTTTCTATTAAAGCAATTTCCAATTTCGTTGCCCATTCCAAGGATAACGAATTTTTGCGGAAGGTTCTCCTTCAAGTGCTGCCAAACGCCATTGATTGTCTGGTCAATTTTGGAACCCAGGGTAGTTCAGTGGAGATTCTCACCCTAGCTTTGGAATGTCTTGAAGCTATACTAAAGCTGGACGAAAATTTGACCGCGTTGGTGGGAACAAAAATGACAACGTTGTGTATGGCTTGCTTTGTTCGATTCAATGCAGACCCTGTGATTTGTCCTATCATTGAGGATATCATTCGTACACTTTGCCAAAATCCGGAATGTGTGACCGAAGTTCAGGAAAGATTTACACCCACCATTGTTTCCGTGTTGAACAACCGAAATGAAGACATGAGTAATTACTTCATCTCAATTTAACGGTCCGTGCAAATAGTATATTTTATGAATATGATCAATGCATTCTCTTTCTTTCTAGGTGGCCCACAAGGTGTTGGTCTTGATCTACTGACTGTGATTCTGCGGGCTTCCACGGCGCCTTTCAATCCAGTCTTGATGAGTACAGCCTTTCCTGCTGTCATCAATTGCGTCATGAACTCGGATGATCACACGGTGCTGCAAAATGGAGGAGAATGTCTTCGAGCATTCATTGCCGTTTCTCCAAACCAAGTGTATGAATACAGAGATGCAAATGGTGTCTCCGGATTAGGATACAGCGTTCAAGTAGCCTGTCGTCTTTTGGATCCTATCACTTCGGAATTCTCTGCAAGTCTAGTTGGTAAACTCGTCACCACTCTCATGAGTAAAACAGGAGACAAGCTTGGTGATCAGTTGGAATTGTTGTTGCGAGCTGTTTTGAGCAAACTGAGATCCGCAGATACCCTCAGTGTGATTCAAAGTCTAATAATGGTTTACGCTCATCTTTTCATTACGCAAATGGAGGCAGCTTTAAACTTTTTGGATTCTGTACCTGGGCCAACGGGCCAATCTGCACTACATTTTGTAATGACTGAATGGGTTTCAAGACAGCAAGGATTTTTTGGCCCTTTTGATCGCAAAGTCAGTTATGTAGCTTTATGCAAACTACTTCTCTATGGTGTACAGTCAAACGACGCACGACTGGCAAATATTCAAGTCAAAGGGGATATCATTTGCGGCGCTGCTGGGAGTCGGATAGTAACGCGAAGTCAAAAGCAGCAAGAACGCTGGACGTCTGTCCCTCTTTTGGTTAAAATCTTCAAGCTACTTGTCTCTGAACTTGGCTTTGCTATTCTCGAGCAGAGTGATGAGGTTTCAGATGGATCTGAGTCTGGTTCAGACGTGGATGAGGATAAGGAGAACAGTCCTCGGAGGGGAAATGGAATACATAATGATGATCTGTTTTTCGAAGATGAAAGTATTCTTGCTGCTGAGGACCCAGATGTTCTAAATGACCCGCTGTACAGTTTGGACCTGGATGCATATCTGAAGGAATTTATTGTAAGTCTTAGTTCTCAAATCTATTATCCCCAGTTTTGCCAGCATTTGAATCAAGTTGAAAAGAATACTTTGAGCAAGTTTGGACTCCCGTTGACGATGCCATCAGTAATTAATTAAGACCGGTGAACTAACCTTGTAATAATTGCTTTGAATGATAAGATAATTTAAGGTTTTACACGAATGTAAACACCTTGTCGTATAATTTATGATCTATTGAATGTGATTGATGATTAAGTTGATTATAGATTATATAATTGAAGTTTTCTCGAATCAAATTATTAATTAAATTGAATTGTAAGTAAACTAGTTTAATCACATTTTCCGAATTCAATGTTTTCATATAACTTTAAACGATTAAATAAATTATATACTGCTACTGTACCGAAGACTTAAAAGTTACATTTTAAATAAATTCAACTAAACTTAATCGCATAAAATGCATTAGTATCACATATAATACGTCCAAAGTACATAATTTTGTAATGTTAGTAAGGGAACTTATCGTTTCACTCAAGACTTTGATTTATCCCGTGTTCTTGTCATTTTAAATCTCTAGTTTTTCATGGAACTCAAACAAAAAGCTGCCATTTTACTTATTTTTCTTACTTGGATGTGATAATGGAGTTGTGTTTTTACTTAATGTCTTTCAAACGTTCAAATAAGTTAGATAGGCAAATAAATTATTGCTAAATAATTTGAAGATTATTTTTTGGTCCTATTGAACCCTCACGTTATGGGAGACCATGTAAATCATTTTCGGTGTACAGCCTGTCGCATTGATCATAAATCTCAGTGGTGAGTCGGATAACATCGTGCATGATAGAAAACGCTTCATCTGTTTCGACATGACTGTTGGTGCAAACCTGTAATTATTTTTTCGAAAATTAATTTGGGCTCATTTCGTTTTAACTGAAGCTTACATGTATGCTGGGAACAAAAGAGATTCCTCACCTTTGCGATGAGATCTTTCTTTGTCGGCAGGCCCAACATAGCTAACCCAGCTCCTTTTTGGATTAGCCATGGATGGAATTTCGCTAATGTTTGAGCATAAGCATCTTTGCAAATCCGGGATGTTCCGTCTTGATCACCGATCGAATCCATTTTGTTTAAAAATTTTGACACGAATACTAGAAGCACAGCCGAAACAGTTTGAATAAACTCTTTTCATTTGCAAAAAATCCAGTTCATTTAAGTAACTTACTTAATGAGCGATGTAGTCTTAAGAACGTTCTTGAGCCGGACGACTCCTTATTGGAATGAATGTAGTCGCTTGTCTTCTCAAACTCTATCATTTTCTCGACAGTTTCATAATGAGTTTTGTTTGTACCTTCGCGGTAACTTTGCAAGATTTCGATTTTCGTTTTCACGTCCGACCCAATGAAACCGAAGACAGTACCGAGCATACAGAAAAATCTAGAAATCGAATTAAAAACAATTTTACAGTCTTTCAAATGCTTTATGAACAATTATTGCAACAATATTTATTTTATTCAAAGTAAAGTACATACTTGTAAAGCTGTTGAAAGATTCGAATGTATTCATCCATATCCACTTCGTGGTCACTTTCTCGAATGCATTTCTTTAAATGGTCATTGAGCATTTTGATATTAAATTGACCAGCAAATTGTCCATCCGTAGCATCCTCCTCTGAAGAAACGACATCATTGTCGTGAATTTTCGCCTTCAAATCAGGCTTCTCCATTATGTCCTCTATCACGTGTCCGTTATTGTTCTCCATCCGTGAAACAGTCCTTCCCGTCCCGGAAGCTGATGAATTTCTCGTAAATATTTCCAAGCTGTTATTGTTATTCTGCGATGTTAGGGGTAACTGCGCATCTAAAATGAGAGTGGAGCCGTTATTACTCAAATGATACCTGAGATTTAAAGAGAACAACGAAGGCCGCCCATCATTACTCAATTTTGAAAATACTAAAAGGCCAGTCACACAAACGACTAGAACGGCGCTGTATGCTTGATTTTTGTAAACCATCTTGCTTGATGGAAAACGTAATTTTCAATTTTTATAACTAATTTCGAAGCGGGGGTAAATCACGACATTTCCCACGAATAAAGGGATTTCCAGCCACTCATGATTGTGATTCCTTCAACCTCAATCGTAAATCATGGATTATCCAGATTTGTCCTAATTTTTGCTTCCCCATGCATTTTCTTTCATTAATATCTTGCGCAACATGACGCAACAACTTACATGAAATATGTACCATAGGTCAAATTATCTGGTTTGGTATGGAAGGGTTTTTAAAAATGTTGATGCTTTTTTGAATTTCTTGAATTACGTTTAAGAAGAAGCCGATGAAGGTAGGTATGTGTGTGATCACTTGACTTGACAGGTTGGCATTTCCAGGTGGAGATAATGATTTATCACTTCTTTATGATTTCAACTACAGCGTAAATATAATGCAAGAAGGTCTTTTTTCAAGATGTCCTATTCATTTTTACGTAGGTAAGTTAATTAGACAGAAATACTTAGGCAATATTAAACTCCAGTTCATTTATGTCTTCTTGCAACATGTTATGATTGGGTTAAAGTTGCTTATCTTCTGGTAAACGGGTAAGCGAAATGATAAATGCGACATATATAAAGCTGCTGTGTTGTGGAGTGGATGTAAATACTTAGTGCGTGGTTGAAATTGAAGAGTTAAAATAAATTAAGTAATCGTGAGGGCATGAGTACCAACATACCCCGTTCCTAATCATTCCACAGTTGGTGTGGACACAATATCGCTCATGGATGTGTTGAAATTGTAGAATGAATGAATGATTGAAAAATATTGAGAATAAGAATGCATCGAGATGGACCATACAATTTTATCAAAATTCTCAACAGTTAGTGATCCATCCACAGTATCTTCTTCTGACATGGCATAATGTGATGTAGCAGATTTTTAAATAATTATAATGTTGCCATTTTGTCTATAATTTTTACCAATTATCAAACAAANAGATTTTTAAATAATTATAATGTTGCCATTTTGTCTATAATTTTTACCAATTATCAAACAAATCAGACTCGAGCAACATGTCAATCCATCGCCATCACTTGAATTAAATTTTCATAAAAATCAGTCAGACATGAAGACGCGTTGAGAAACGATTGATAAATCTTTATTCTTTTGCTAGTTTAAAAATAAACTTTCCTTAATTTCTCAAAATGAAAAATGTTAATTGATCTTCGCATTTTAAGTTCAAAATCACTGCGGTTTAATAGAGGAAGTTTAGAAGAAAAAACTCCAACTTCCTGGTTTTATTACTCCACAACAATCTTGTTACTTTTTATAAAATGTGAGATCATTATTATTTCTACACCTCACAAGAAGTTATTATATTAATAAAATTATACTTACCAAAATGGCAGTCACAAAAAAAAATTGTTTGAAAGCTTTTAAAACTTTGCAGCACTTAAAATTAAATTATTGATTATCGAATCTCTCTAAATCACATAAAAAGATATTGATTTTGGCCAACTTAGCACAACCACTTTGTTAAAAAAAATTTACAGCACAGCACGGTTAACTTTTGGACCACAAAATAATTATGCTTAAACATGCATTGCAATGTGATCCTCTTTTTGAAGCTGAATTATATTAGTTAGCATCACTATTAGTATCTCCATCCTCTCATGATTTGTTCCATCTGTACAATAAATATTAAAACTTCTGTTTGAGACATTGATATCTTATCAGCCAAAAAAGCAATGAACTAATAAAAGAGGCTTTTTATTAAATGATCCCAGCCAGCTGGAGTATTTTATTGTACAGAAATTATTTGTGGTCTCCGTTTACAGATGTGTGTGTTCTTTATTCTCCTTTCATGTTCGTAATCATATCCCTATTTCAGCATTGATTTTGCTGGTGCAGACAGACGATCAAGTCAAGTTTATTACACAATGCCCATACTATATTCTACAAAGGTTTTCATGCAAGGAAGGAAGGCTGACGGAAGACCATCAAATCAAGTCTGTGTTTTTTAAAGTAATTCTTGTCTTCTCTTTGTATATTTTATGCAGCACCTATAGCCAACGTCCAAACTCCAAACAGTAATCTTGCCCTTGGCAATTCTAGGCTGATCAACGAAAATGAGATTCGCTTTTCTGCACACTATGCCAAGTTCAAGTTGATAGTTTTTTCTTTCATCTTTCCTATACTTCAACATTAATTGATTGATTGGTGAATGCAGCTCATGTTCATTCATTGTCTGATTTTTTTTTTCGCATGATTGCAATCTCCAACCACAATATGCGACTCTTGATTGATTTTGGAGGCTGTTGTGGAACTGGAACCATGAGGCAAAGTTGTACTTGAAATGATAAAAGTAAAGTAGACCATAGTAAAGCCAAAACATTTCCGAGAAGCCGCATTTTCATTAAAATTGCAACATCATGGAAAGAAAGGAAAGTTGCACACTACAAACTACTACCATGTAAGTCGACATGCTCCTAAAAAGCCACACAGAAATGCATGCAGTTTCGGCAGATACTTTGCAATAAATACGGACTGTGAAGTAAAATGAGAATTTTTTTTAATAACGTGCCTTTTCAATTTATTTGCAGTATGGAATAAAGTCAAGATGAGGGCTAAAGTGAATCATTGATGTACTAGCCCGACTAGCCGAGTCCAAACGTGAATTTCTGTTTGCAATTCATGTAAACAGTTTGAAATATTAAAACAAAAGTTGTTGGGCTTATATTTTAATTAGATAAAAAACGCATTGAACATTATTTCAGCGCATTATTGCAGTACAAAAATGAAGGTAAATCCATCCGGGCTATATTTATTGGAACTGAATCCAGTTTACAAGAAAGACTAAATTACAATAATGCAATACAAATTCTTTGCAAAGTCATTTCCCCATATAATATTACTTTTAAATAAAAATTGTACAGTTTCGATTAAAATCAGTTGCCTGTTTTTCTATAAAAACTACTCTAAAAATGTTTATCCCCGTCCCCATCCGCCGCCACCTCCACCCTTGCCGCCACCTCCCTTTCCTTTTCCTCCACCTCCCTTGCCTCCTCCACCACCGCCCTTAAATTTCTTGAGCAGTTTCTTTTAAAAATTTTCCTCCTTCAGCATTAGGCACCATGATTGATAGGAAGACTACCATTACGACTAGGGATAGAATTATCTAAAAAAAATAAGAGCAAATCTTTTTTAAAAAATCTCCACCATTTAATCCTTCATGTTGGTTCCTCAAACTTTAACTGACCAGGCGAGTAAAATTCATTTTGACTGGTGATGTATGATAGCTGACTACTTTTGAATTTTGATAACAAAGCGGCAATCGGTGAACGAAGTTTCAACTTGGGATTTGGTTCAGTAATTTGGGAACAAATGACAGAATTCAAATTATCTTGAGCTAAAGTTAACCTGGCACTCTGTGCCTCTGTTCTGTTAGTCCTTCTCATTTAAATGATGCCTTTTTATACGATTCTTACAAACTCAAGAGTTTACATTAGGCATTATTAAAAAACCGAAATACAAGCAGCATGTGGCATTCGTATTATCCATGTCGTTGTAAAAATTAAGAGCCTTCACTTAAGCTTTAATCGAGTATTTAGTAATGACGACTTTTTTTTAAACAAAAATAAATCGTGACACTTTTTCAGCCACTGTTTTTATTGTTCGAGGTATTAACTATAGTGGTTAAAGATTTTTTTTGTAAAAAATGATGCTCTTCTATTGGTAACTTCTAGTGTTCATACCGGTTTTAGCTTGTTGACAGCATGTAGAATTTAATTTGTTGGGAATGATTATAAAAAATGTAAATGTTGTACCAATGTTTTGAAGGATAATTTAAGGATTAAGCCGTGTTATTTACATTTAAGATTTTTTTTGTCAAAGAAGTGTTTGGTCATACTATTACTATTAGTAGGACTCATGGACATCCTTGGTTCCACCACATTTCCTTAAAAATAGGAAAAATTAATTTTAGAAGACATGTCGTGCACATGGTATACCAAAATACANTTTTTTTTGTAAAAAATGATGCTCTTCTATTGGTAACTTCTAGTGTTCATACCGGTTTTAGCTTGTTGACAGCATGTAGAATTTAATTTGTTGGGAATGATTATAAAAAATGTAAATGTTGTACCAATGTTTTGAAGGATAATTTAAGGATTAAGCCGTGTTATTTACATTTAAGATTTTTTTTGTCAAAGAAGTGTTTGGTCATACTATTACTATTAGTAGGACTCATGGACATCCTTGGTTCCACCACATTTCCTTAAAAATAGAAAAAATTAATTTTAGAAGACATGTCGTGCACATGGTCTGCCAAAATACATTTCATTTCTTCAAAAAAAATGGCAGATCGACTGCCTTCTTGGGAAAATGGAGAGCTCATGATTGATTGAAAGAAGAAAAGAATGATTTTTGCCGTTTCATCATCAACGTCATTATACTTTACAGACATGCAAATCTGAAACAAGTAAATGAGATGCTACTTAAGTGGGGTCTTCATTTTAGCTCTCTGTTGATGAGTGACAAATCGCAAATTGAATTGAGGTAGGGACTAACAATAACATTAGAAAATTCTTTGTTTGGATTTGGTTTGTGACTGTGACAATGACAAGCCTGTTGGGTCGTTAATCGCTTAACAATGAAATGTAGTAAACCACATCCATCAATTGAAAGCTATTGAAATGTGCATGTCATGTTACTTGATCTCAATGGCGCTCCATGAAGTGCAATGAAGAATTCTCAAATACGTGTTACTGATTACAGTAGATGATATACATATTATTGAATACCAAAAAAGGCAAAACACCAGTTCGAATGACTCTGACACGATGTGCAGAAGGTCATGCTATTTGGGAATATGAAATTAAAAATGATGCGTACAAAATAATGACAAGAATCTACAATGTCCTGGAATGTGCATTTGTAACTTTAAGAAAATCTACCAGCATAAGATTCAAATTCTTAAAACTTCCATCCCACTTTATTAACAGTCTCTCATGCGTATCTGACTAGTGGTATGGTTAAGGATCGCTTGTTACTTTCACAGCCTGTGATGCATGTAAATAATGAATTACTGATTAATTTCTAAAGCGAGAGAATGTAAAACCAGACTATTGATTTTCCGACATAATTATCAAAGTTTACTTTCATGCTGACCAACAAGCAAAACTAGACTAAACAGACGCTGGCCAAATGAAACATATCATGTAGCAAAATCATTTTTTGAACTTTTGATAAATGAACTCATTAGTCTTGCCCTTTGTCTTTGTTGAAAGAAATGTGTTCAAAGATTTTTCGTGCTCTTCATCATAACGAAAGATGTCATTAGTAATTAGTAGATTTGAAGGAAAATATGTAAAATCAAAACCAAATAGTTATGAGCTGGGCTAGAAGTATTCTGAAGTTTGACCAACGTCCATAATTTCGTCTTAACTAGCAATAAAAGTTTTTCATGGTCTTTTTTTAAAGTTTTGATTTCATTGATTGAACCGCCGTTCGGTCTGACTAGGGACAACAACGCCAAAATGGGTGAAAGCAACGAATCCTCATCCGCAGGTCCACTTGTGCCTAATTACCAGTCAGGAGATATTTCATGGATCATGATGTCGTCAGGACTTGTGTTCCTCATGGCGCCTGGAGTAGGCCTTTTTTACAGCGGTTTAACGAAATCAAAGAATGCATTGAGTATGATTATGCTTAGCATGGCTGCTTGTGCTGTGGTTTCCATTCAGGTTAGGAACATTCTTAAACCAATTCCAGTAAATGTTTCAAATATGTACACAACTTAACTTCCCTGTTTTAGTGGCTATTGGTTGGCTACACTCTCACGTTTAGTCAGAATGGGAATTTTTTAATTGGAGGATTGGACAAAGCATTACTTTTTAACATGGACGGAAGCCCATCCCCAGGATGCAATCGTTCTGGGAAGGCGCCAGGATGGTAGTGACCAAGAACCCGAGAACGTGCAAAACGTAGTGATCGGAACTATTTTCATTTGGTTTGGATGGTAAAGCCAGATAAACTTTTCAATGATTCTACCAGTTAAATTAAACTACATAAATTAAAACTATTTTAGGTTCGGCTTCAATGGTGGTTCCGCATTAGCCTCTGGTATGAGGGCAGTCACCGCCGTCATCGTAACTAATTTGGCAGCGTCTGCGGGCGCTGTGACCTTAGTCATTCTCGAGTATCGACATAAACGAAAATTTTCCCCAGTTGCATTTTGCTCAGGTGCAATCATCGGGTTAGTTGCAATCACGCCTGGCTCAGGTTTCGTTGGTCCATTGGCAAGTCTCGTGTTTGGCTCATTCGGCTCATTTGTGTGCCATTTGCTTATAAGGCTCAAACATCATGCCCCAGTGGATGATGCAGCAGATGTCTTCATTGTTCATGGAATTGCTGGCCTAATTGGAAACATTTTGACGGGAATATTTGCTGATGCGAACGTAGCATTATTAGATGGAACACAAATTGCTGGTGGTTGGGTAAATGGGAACTGGATGCAAGTGGTTTATCAGCTTGCAGGTTCTCTTGCCGCAATGATATGGTCATTTGTTTTTAGCATAATAATCCTCGGAGTAATAAACATCATTCCCGGATTAAGATTACGGGCACACTCCGAAACTCAGCAAGAGGGGATTGATAAAGTCGACCTTGGAATGACTATTTTTCCTAGGATTAATGAAATGAGTTGATAAAATAGTTGCAACTTACAATACTTCTATGAATTTGTTACACACGTTTATTCATTTGAATAGAAATAAAATAAGGTTTAAAAGATTATTTTTCAAAGTCGTTACTTTTGTGACCGTGAGATTTCAGTATATACATGCTTAATGCTATCAGCACATTAGCTCTGCGTGTCCATTCATTCAAGAAACTCCTCTTATTTGACGATTCTCGAGTACTTCCTACAGCACAATAAGCAATTAAGATTGGTTGGTATTTCATGAAGTCATGCGTGAAATTTGTTATAAGAGCTCTTACAAGTAGAATGGCAATCCCAATTAGTCTGGCCTTTGTAGCCATTTCTAGTTCTGGTGCCATTGAAAGGCAGACATTTCCTTCATTAAAATTAATTCGTGCAATGATACTATCCACGGAAGATGTTGGGCCCTTACTGGTTAACAAACCAATCTGAAAGTTGCAGAACAATTAAAAGTAAATACTCAAGTATATCGTTCCTTTTCAAATTTCAAACGAGAGAAGAAAGCTGTATGCACGAGTAACTTGCCGTAATTTCACTTTGCCCCGAACCAACTTTCCTTCTGTTAATCTGAAACAGAGCCTCTCTTTCCTTTGCTGTTTTCAGCGCTTTGTAGTCGTACCAGGTGGATGAACTTTTGTCCTTCTCTGCAACTATTCGAAGCAATTGTTTTCCTTCTGTGGACATGAGATCGCAGACCTATTGGGGATGAAACAATACCAAAATGAGTAATAATGAATTCAAAAAGACTGGAATTCTAACAATTAATTTCATTATCTTCTTGCCATGTTGGTGGACCCATCGTTTTGAACAATGTAGCTGCTGTCTAGTTTCTTGATACATGCTCTAGAAAAAGTAATTGGGTCTTCTCCTTTGCTTTTTCCAGCACGTGCACGTGTGTCAACAAATTCCAAGTTTACCTGACTTCCAGTTTGTTTGCCGTCCACTTGAAGGATTGGTGCATTGAAGTGATTCTTAAGATGATATTTTATTGCATCTGTTAAAAAATAATAATTTCAGTAGACTAAACAAACAAACACTTTAAAATGCAATTTAGAAAATGAAAAATTAATATCCCTGCCAAGCTGGCTGTGTTTGCCTTACCATCTTTAGTAATCCTCTCAACCTTGACGAAATGGATGCGTTTAAAATCTGGGGGAAGTACTGAGTCACTGTCCACCTCTTTCATTTTAAAAATAGGTTTTGAATATCGAAACTTCCTTCAGAAATACACGAGCAACACCATATCCTTCAAACAAAAACGAAATAACCGAAGTTCGATGCATTAACTTTTAACTTTATCTGGCAAATGAGTGCAAAACTAAACCAAACTTTTGGGGATTTTTAGAATATTTGTTTGTTATCATGATGTCATTATCAGATTCAAGTCAAGGATATTTACGCATTAAAAATCATGTATCCTTATCTTATCTCAATTCAACTGAA
>JAHZMX010002520.1:0-12171 GCA_027743895.1 Seira musarum | reverse complement strand
TGGAAAAGCATTTCAACAACTTCCTTTAAAATAGGCAGAATTCCACTGTGATGAACACCAACACCACATTTTAACATTTCGTGGATGATCCGTACCTGAATACGTACAATAAGGAATTATTAAAATACGAACGTTTCACAAAAATTTTAAAAGGCTTTTACAGTTATTAACCTGGGGAAGCTCCCGGTCACTTCCTTTCAATCGTGCCACACTTTTCATAAAGAAGGAATGGATTTCAGACTTTTGAGTTTCAGTGCATAAATCTGTACTACAAAGCATTTGTGCGTACTGATCACAGCGTTTTCTTGAAAACGTAAACACGACTACAGGTAGTTTATCCTGTACAGCAATCAATAGAGTTGTTTAAAGTTTAAACAAATAGTAGAAATCAGTTTGCTTTCAATTTTCAATGTCATTTTCAGTTAGTGAAAGCTACTTACATTTTCCTTTAAATAACTAACTAAACCGATGTATGTTGTCTTTTCTGCAGCTTCGCTCAAATTATTTCGTCCTCCCCTTGGGCCGAACTGTTTATCATGCTTCGTTTGACGAGACCGTTTAGCCTCGATAGCATCATCGTGTCCCCGTTTCAGTAAGTCGCCTTCAGCATTCAAAAGCTTGAAAATCTCATTTCTAGTTTTCCCACCAGATCCGGTATAGAGATAATGTTCTAAAGGAACTGGACGCTTAGGAGTGCTGATGACATAAATTTTCTTCTTTTTTATTTCTCCGACCCAGTTGGCGAATTGTAAGGCGTTAGGAACAGTTGCATCTTCTTCTTTTTTATTTCTCCGACCCAGTTGGCGAATTGTAAGGCGTTAGGAACAGTTGCACTCAACATAATGATGCTGATGTGCTGCGGCAACATAATGAGAACTTCCTCCCAGACGTGTCCTCTTTCTTCATACTTAAAAGCCATATTAGGAACTTTTTGTTCGAAATCCAACATGGGTTTTGTGACATCAATCTCCTCGGCCCAAGGCATAATCACAGCATTTGTACGAGATTGCACCTTACTTATTTTTAAAACTGGGGCAGTTTTAGTTCCAGAAGAATCCTGCAACATAATGATTGCAGGTTAGATTTTTCACTTTATATGTGTGAATTCCCGACTGAAAAAAAAATATAGTACAGAATATTCAACGGTCAAATCACATACTTCTTCACCGGGATTAAATACGTCATCTTCAAACTCCTGCAATAACCGTTTAACTTGTCTTTCTTGCTTGGCTAACTTGGAGGCAGACGGTTCATAGCCCATGTCATTCTTCTTTGTCACATCCCAAAAGTTTACATGGGTTTCACTGCGTTCCTGGTAAAATTAAACGAAGCCGAACAGACATGTCAATTCGACCGTGTAAAGATGTTTACTCAAATACGGCAACACATAAGAATAAACATTTAACGCTTACCTTAGCTTGTTTGATAAGCTCCACGACGGACTTACCCTTGCCCGAACATAAATCCAACCCGTCTTGTAAACCTGGTGCCTTCCATTGCATATCTAAAAAATAAAATTTTACCGTTGAGTGAAGTTAAAAAATAATGCAAAAGCTTCACAAGACATTTTAAGCATTATTTCCACTTACTTTTTTCAAAAAGTTCTTTAAAAAGCTCGGCCTCATCTGTATCTTCTACCAAGGAAATGGCTCCAAACTTGGTTGCGGCCTCCTTCAGTCGTTGCTCCTTTTCCTCCTCAAATCCCCCTGGCCAAAAGGGAAGATTTGCAGAGCACCCTTTGAGTCCATCTGTCTTACGTCCTGGAGCTCGATTTAACGACAGCGAATTATGTGGTGTTTCTACAGTTGAGGAAATCTCAGCTTCCTCCAAGGAAATAAGTTGACCAGTTGCAGGATTTCTTTTTGCCTTCAATGTCAAAGGTAGTTGGGTTGGATTTACATCGAAGAGCGTAGAAATATCTCGTGGACATTTCACAGCCTTGACATTTTCACGGAAATGATGTAATGGATTGTCCTCCACACTGAGGTATGGCTCCAAAAAGTCACTGATGTCTCCACAGACAGGAGGAAGGCCCAGGTCAAACTGTAAGAGTAGAAGATCCCAAAAGAAAATTAACGACTAAACATTAAAACAGTACCTCAGACAAGATAGATAAATAACCATAAAAAAAGGCAAATGACTCACGAAAGCTGGGATTTCGCCTTGGTCTTCTGTCGCCATCTCCAAACAATAATTATGAAAACGTCACGTCACAAACAATCACTTGACATTGACCTTGTTAAGCTCATTTAATGATACTGCAAAATCTTTTGAAACTTTTGAAAGGCACAATAAAACAAAAGATAGCAGACACAGACACACGAGTTCACATTTTACTTTTTGAAGAAATCTGTTTGACTTCATTCAACATAAACTGATTCCCACTTTTTTGAGCCGGTGTGGGGCATTACGCTACCAAATTGTTTGCTAATATAGTGAGATAAATGCAAGTACACAAGAGAACAAAGTCCAATTAATATTATCTGCTATGTATGTATAGAATGTAAGTACTAATCTTAAGCACTCTTTTTTTGAAAATCTTCGCTATTGCTGGATCAATCGTGAATGCCATTCACAGAATGTCATTCTCATTCTCCACTAAAATTGAAATGTTTTTTTTTTTTGGTTAAATTATATTTTTAATCACGCCATCAGGCGTCTCATTAAACGAAACATTTTCCTAACATTCCTTTTGTTCTTATGNAAGTACTAATCTTAAGCACTCTTTTTTTGAAAATCTTCGCTATTGCTGGATCAATCGTGAATGCCATTCACAGAATGTCATTCTCATTCTCCACTAAAATTGAAATGTTTTTTTTTTTTGGTTAAATTATATTTTTAATCACGCCATCAGGCGTCTCATTAAACGAAACATTTTCCTAACATTCCTTTTGTTCTTATGCGTGTCGCACGCAGATGCAGAAAAATGTCCAACGTCTCATCAATTTGTCATATATTGGGTAATCAGTAAAAAGCTATGCTGTCGTTTTAGAATATGGTCTTATATTTCGTTAGTTTCAATGTTCCCCAAAACTAAAATGTTGCCTCAATGTATCTAGTACCTATTTAAGCTTCTGCATTGAAGAGGTTTTTGTGACCATAAATTGAATTAGTAATGTATGTATAATCAAGGCCAAATGTCGAAATGTCAACTATTGGATTCCCCAAGAGCATAAAGCCAGTTCTGATTATCGATTATTTCTAAATTATTCTGAACAGGCAGATCAAAACTCAAATCACACAAGTACTTCATGCACGGGGATTAACGATCAATTGGTAGACATGATGTTTGAGGACAAGTGCCTTTAATTACAAACTCACTTGTAAATTCAACATTGCACTATATCAGGGAGGAATATGAATAATTGAGATATTTTCATTTGATTTAAATGCTTCGAAATGTTGATCGGAGTTATACGCATCTGGGTTCCTCAACTAGGGTGCAATGAAACGATAAAGCGAAAGTTGTCTGGGAGTCTGTCAATCTGCATAAAATAATTAAACAGGATTTAATATTGAAACTGATCTTTATAAGGCGCTGATAAGAAAAGTTGAGACGCGTATAGATATTATTTTGCCATTTTGCCTTCTGAATCTGATGCAAGGAAGGAGCGTTGACTCTTGGATCTTTGATAACATGAATTATGAATCAAGATGAAAATGATAAGAATGTTTGTTTATGGGTGACATTTCTGAATACCCTCTGTAAGCATTTAATTTCAAGTGGCTTTTTAATCTTTGTAACAAAAAATGCCAACCTTTAATTATCATAGAAATATCAAACTGACACTGTCAGTGAGAGCGTGTACGATTGTTCGCGTCTAATATCGACACATGTGACACGAAGTTGTACCCAAATTGGTTAGGTCGGTTTCAAAAGCCAACCTTTTTAATTGCTTTTTAAAACCGCTAACTTTTATTGGAATGGTAGACAGTGATCTGAACACATCTTGTCCCCCTCGTACTTTCTCTTGAGACCATGATTTCCACTGCAAGTTGAACTTACTAAAATGAGGGGGGAATCTGAAATTGACATGAGAAACCAAAAGTGAGAGACTTTTTTAGTTATGTCAGTGATGAGTTTTGTATGAGTGCAACTCTTGAAATACAACAATGGCTTTTTCGGCACACTGTTATTTCGTCTCTGCTGGAGCAACAGGAGCGATATTCACATTGTTAGGATCTTTTCTTTTAGGATTCTGGCCAAATCTTTTTGACGCTATTGTAAAAACGGTATGCTTATACGTATTAGCACGGACCGGACATGTATGCTCATTATTTTTTTTTGTGCTCCATTTTCTCATTTTACGATATCAATTTACCGCAGCAACTTGTACTCACCCCAACATCTTACAGCAATGGTTTATGGGAAGTAACACCAATACCGATATACCTAGATTTTTATATGTGGAACTGGACAAACCCTGAAGACATCCTAGACCCTGATCCAGAAAAGCGGAAACCGAAGCTTGTAGAAATGGGGCCATATGTTTACAGGTAGACTAGAAAGATTAAATATATTTGCATAATTATTTAACATCATTCTTCACATCTTGAAATCTGTCTTGCGTCTATTCCAGTGAGAAACGGAAAAAACTTGTCTTAAATTGGAACGATGACAATAATACTGTCACGTTCTTACAAAAGAAAACTTGGTTTTTTGAGCCGACTTTATCGAAAGGGACCGAAGACGACGAAGTGACAACGATCAATGTCCCAGCATTGGTTAGAGTACTACTGATTGCGATTTTGACTGTTAGCTGATGTATTTTTTCACAAGAATTTCATTGTTACAGGCTGCCGCTTACGCCGTACGTAATCATCCACCAATAATAAAAAATATTTTAAATGGTGCCATGGTGGGTGTGGATACCAAAATCTCCGTCACCAAAAAAGTTCGCGAGCTTTTATTCGACGGGTACCCAGATATTTTATTGGATTTCGCAGCAATCCTACCTCCTGGCTTTCTTCCTGTTATAATTCCGTTTGACAAGTTTGGTTGGTTTTATACCCGCAACGAGTCTGCGACTTATGATGGAGTATTCAACATGTACACGGGTAAAAGTGACATTCGAAAGTTTGGAACTTTGGGACAATGGAACTATGAGAACCCGACTTCCAAGTATCAGGCTCATTGTGGAAAATTATCTGGCTCAGCTGGAGAATTTTTTCTCCCACGACCCAGTAGAGATGGGGACGTTACATTATTTGCTCCAGACCTTTGTCGGACTTTGACATTGCCCTACAAGGAAGACGTTGTAGTGGATGGAATCAGGGGATATCGATATTGGGGCGATGAGCACATTTTTGATAATCTCACAAAGAATCCAGATGCATGGTGTTATTGCCCTGGTGGAGAATGTCCTCCTCATGGTGCCATTGACGTATCAACTTGCAAGTGCGTAAAAATTGAATACACTCAAGTCATAACTTGAGTTTTCTCTTAGGAAAAATTAAGTGGTACCTTTTTAACTGTTTTGACGTTCAAAAACTTTTTCCTGCAGATGGGGAACCCCAGCGTACGTATCATTTCCCCATTTTTTTCATGCAGATCCTTATTATCGAGACGCTGTGAAAGGAATGCTTCCCAACGAACAATTACATCAAACATACGTTGACCTTGAAAGAGTAAATTGGATTTGCTATCTCAAATATAAAGGCATAAATCATCTTTTGATGTGACAAGTTCTTATGATTCCAAACATTGTTTCAGACCTCTGGAATTCCTCTTCAAGTTGAGGCATCGCTCCAAATAAACATGCTGTTAGAGCCGCGCAAGGAGTATGAACTTTTCCAAGATGTTCCAAAAATGTATTTCCCTACGTTCTGGTTCAAGCAAAGGGCTCGGATAGATGATGAATTAGGACCTACTGTTCGCTTAATCAGTAGGATCCCCGAAGCTGGTTATATTCTTTTTGGGGCATTTGTTTGCATAGGACTTTCCATCTTATGTATAATTGGAGTATATTCTCTCAAGTTTCGCAGAAAGGGTAAAAGCGGGTCAGATCTAAAGTTGGTGGGAATTGATAAATAGCTATCTCACATGTTAATCGAATAGAGCTGAGTGATACAAGTACAAGTAGTTTTTTGCTCGTTTAATTTATTTTTTAAGTCTTACGTTACATGTTCGCATACAACATAGCTTTATCAAGATGAAACAATAAATTGAAGTGCATGTCAAACACGAGTACTTGCCAATTAATAATAATATTTTTTTTAATGCAATCATTTAACAACAATGACTTATGTCAAGATAAATATGATGGACAAAAAATTATTGATTGGAATTGAAAAACGTGCAGCGAGTGCTGATATGACTTAGGTTAGTACATGAGTCCATACGCACATCACGTGGAGTGTAGGTAATATGGATTTTATGCACTTGATCCCTCCCACAATGCCCTATTCTACTTTTGGCAAAGTTTGTTGCATAGATTGTCAGGGAAATTGACCCTTTTAGACAAGGCCAACTATTATTTTTTCCTCGAGAATGACGTAATGATAACCCATGCATCATGAGCCAATGATCACAAATCACAGCATTCCCTACGCATCAAAACGAAAAAGAGGAAGATGAAAACTCACACATATTTTTTTTTAACTTATCGCTTTCTGTGTGACTAAGGATCAATTTCAATCCAAGTATATCAAGAGATTTTAAAAATCATTGCTTAAACAAGCACACGGCTTTACTGCCCTTAAATACTTATTATTTTAAAAAATATTTCAAAGACGACTGTTTTCCCTTTTTCTAATTTGGAACTTTATAGCATTATTGAATTAAGAATTTAAAATGTTTGGAAATCCGGGAGCTTTTAACTATGTTTTCCACCGCCCAGCGCGGTGGAATGCTTGCTAAAGATGACAAATCGTGTGGACCAGCAGACTATTCCGTTACAAATGGATCGATTCAGAAGCGAAGCGGTAGACCTTATGACTTTACATCAAATTGAAAGAAAATGAATGTCATGTAACGTTTCATATCGAATTTTTGCAGAGACTGTCGCTCCATTCGACACTACTGCGGGCAGGAGTATGTACAGATTCCAATTCATGCCAGGTCCTGCGTCATATTTCCCCATTAAACCAAGTCGAGATGCTAGCGTAATATGTGAAAATTATTCATTCATTCGACTACAGAAAGCATGCATCATTGCTACATTGCAATCATAAAAAATTTTTCCATAGGGGTCGCCTATCATGCTTCCCGATCATTTCCCGGCGCATTTACGACGAGGCTACAGGTCGACTGGTCCAGGTCCGATTTACAAGCCGATGGATCAATTCACGAAAATGACATTCGATGCAAAGCTAATGGACACCAAGAAGGTGCATAATATTTTCTTTAGGAGAGCAAGTCGGCGAAATGAATGACTTTGACTTGATAAAACTTATGACTTTGTCAACAGCCTCGAGTTGACTTTGAAAAGTATGTTTCCAACTGTTGTCCAACGGTTCATTACTACATTGCAATCATGAAACATTTTTTCATAGGGGTCGCCTATCATGCTTCCCGATCATTTCCCGGCGCATTTACGACGAGGCTACAGGTCGACTGGTCCAGGCCCGATTTACAAGCCGATGGACCAATTCACAAAAATGACATTAGATGCAAAGCTAATGGACACCAAAAAGGTGCATACTATTTCCTTTAGAAGAGCAAGTCGGTAAAATTAATGACTTTGGCTTTATAAAACTTATGACTTTGTCAACAGCCTCGAGTTGACTTTGAAAAGTATGTTTCCAACTGTTGTCCAACGGTCTACCACCCACAAGATATTCGCTGTTTTGTGGAGGGAGCAGATGGACGAGTGTACCCCTGGAAAATGAATCGACGGAACAAGAGCCCTGGACCAAAATACAACACTTTTGGGGTACCGAGAGGCTACTCAGTAAATCTTTTGAACGCAAAATAGTTTTTCAACACAAGTTACTATTTCACGTTTTAGATCCAAACCAGTAGATCAATGGCCCATCCTCCAATCTGACTTCTCAAGAGGTTCCAAGCGCCCACAATTATTTAAACCCACTTCAGGTTCAAGTCCGGCGGACTTTACAATCCCCAGGGAATTGAATACACAAGGAGGAATCTTTCTCTCAAAAACTAGCCATCCTAAGCAGAGCGACGCCAGATATTTTGACATTATGCAGAGGAGAACTATAAGAGATGTAAAAAATTTAATAAAAAAAAATTATTAGTATTTATTGGTACTTACCGACCCACGATGATGATGATGACCTATTTTAAATTTTTAGCATATTCCTCATCCTTTTGAATATTCTATTCCAAGTTGCTTCGATAAATACTCATCGAAAGCTGTTTCCGCGCCATTTAAATCCAGAACTAAACTGGGCGGCGGAATGAGACCAAAAGAAGGTCCGGGACCAGCGGCATACTTTAAAGAAGTGGTTCCATTTGAAAAAGTCTCTAATCCAAAAATCATGGGAATTAGTACCTTCCCCCCGAACTGTCCCCTGAAATCGTTTGACTCTTCCGAACCGAGATTTTATACGTTAGCTGATAACGAACAAGAAAGTAGACCTGATCCCTGTGCATATACCATCAAAGGCTTTGCCGAAGAGATGGAAGAAAGCAAAAAAAGGCATCGACCCGCATTTCCAAATCCAAAGTTGGGCTTTCTCATTTCCTCAATTGCTAGGCCAGATTATCTCTTTAAAAAATTATTCCACGTGGAGTCGGTTATTACTCCAGGTTCGCCTAGACGGCAATGGAGAAACCTGCGACCTAAAAAACAGCAAACGTATCCATACCACGGACCACCAAAGAAATATCCGGTAAAGAAACGAAGAAAGTTTTCCGGCTGGTCTTGTCCAAATAAATGTCAACTAACTTTCGTTTTTGTTTTAAGAATTCACCTGGGCCGATATACGATGCCCATCCAGGCTTCTTGGCTACTAAAGCAAAGAAAACCTGGAACGATCCTCGGAGATTTCTATACGATACCGCCTTCCTCGTGTCAGGATGCTCCCGACAGATTAAATTATGTCACATTGACAAAGACATTCCAGGACCTGGGATATATTATCCACGACTGCCTGCAGCAAGCGGGGGTAAACTCAGCACTGGACAGAAGAGATTTCCAAAGTCAGAGAGTATTGGTCCAGGTCCTTGTCATAAGGTAAATTCAATTCATCACTACCACCATTCGTTTGGGATAGTCCAAGCTTTAATCAATCATTTCTTTTTTAGTTCCACGAAAAGATGGATAGTAGCATTTGGCGGGCATCCCATTTGGGTACTTATAACTCCAAGTTGAAGCAAATTGGAATCTCTTTCCCGAGCGCAGGAGGATTTCACGCCAAAGTTCTTGATGACGCTGGTGACAAAGCATGGCGGATACAAAGAAAGGATGATTACGCAAAAGCCCTTTCAAACCCTGTACAATCCAAAATGATGGCTTCAGTTTTGAGAACGCGCAAGGACATTTGCTGAAATATCATGAGCATCTTTATTCGAACCTCTTACAACATACTAATTACTAATTAACGAGAGTTTTAAACACGCTGACATCCGCCTATCAAGCGAAATAAAATAAATAAGCAATAGTGATCAGTCAAGAAACAAATGATTGTGATGAGTTTTGTCACCCCTGCACAAAAATCTAAATACTGCTATGATTCTAACAAAATATAAAGGAGTAAAAGCGAATTCTGTTTAGGCAATATAACAATTATGTATCCTTCTTTATATCTTCCTGGTCGGATGCCAAATGCCAAAACGACTATAATTCTTCGCTCATCTTATATGCCATAAGCACACTAGAGATCGTAAAATGTTGTATTTTTTGCAAAATCGGCAAGTGCATATCCTAGATGAACCGCTAGCGTAATTTCGGATCATGTTGAGCCTCCTCGGAAAATATTGCTAAACGCTGCCTATTATAATAGAAGTTAAAAATGAAATGAATAATGGATGAGAAAATATCTAGCGACTCATCTTATGTGCGTGCATGCGGTTATGTTTTAAGACGCTAATTTGGAACAACATTCCTATTCAGCAAAGTAGTTGACGAAGGAATAAAGAGGATGTAAAGTCGCATATGCATATTCTGCATAATTGAAATGTGTTGTATCTTATATTTGCTTTGGAGTTCGCAGTGTTTACACTATTTCCGTTTCCAAATGCAAAAAAAAATCCTGTCTCATTCAATTTTGAAATATAAAATAACTGCTATAAGTGCAGCCTCAGTCCTGACGTATATGAGATAAGCTAAGCTTTAATGTGTTTCTTCCCGAATGTGATCGGAAATCGAAACGAGCTTTTTTGTGTGCAGGAGGAATATAATAGAAACAGAAACGACTCCTTTTTGAAACATGTGATTTAAATGTGGAAAATTTACTTCGAAGTTTAAAAAATACATTTTACTTGGGTTCATCTTGGATAAAAAATTATATCGGATTGGACGAACTCGAAATTTCAGTTACATGTAAGGCTAACATTTCTTAATATAGACATTGGTTGATATTGAACTTTGCCACGTTTCTGAATTAGCTAGAGCTACAGTGAATGGTGAGCTGCTAATTAGGGAGCGAATATGGTGTGGGGGACAAGTTTGTCGCGAATCCTTCCTGTGGGAAAGAAGTCAGCGTGTTTCATTGATTAACAGTAATGTATCGGTAGGAAGACCTTGTTGTGCAGGCGTGTTTCAACCGTTCCAGCAGAAACGTCATTACAAGCAAACAATTGATTCAGAAGTTGACATTGACTTCTTTAGGGTACGAAGCATTCAAATAACTATATGTAGATACACTTTAAAAACTACCTTATTGATCTATCTATTATTAAACATTTTATTTCCGCAGTCACTCCCAAAGGCTCAATATGGCGGTTCTCACACGGTCACTTTACTTCCTGGCTTGGGTATTAAGGATAAGATGAATGAAACAAAAAAATATGAAGGTGTGTCAGACAAGTGTAAAAAAAAGTCGACAAAAAATTATTTTTTGCTTAGGGATCGGTCCTGAGGTATGTGGGTACATTAAGCAACTCTTTCGTACCACTGGTATTCCGATCGTCTTTGAAGAAATCACGATTGACCCCGAATCACAATCCATGACTGATTTAAAGCATGCGATAATGTCAATTCGCAGGAACGGCGCAGCTTTAAAAGGTTTGCAGCAACAATGAAGATTTTGGACTCTCTTGAAGATGATATATCAAGTGAATTGTTCAGCATTGTGTATTAATAGTATATTTACGTTTTCAGGGAACATTGAAACAAAAAGTTTAGATCCGACCATTATTTCAAGAAATGTAACGCTCAGAAACGAACTGGATCTATACGCATCCGTATTTCACTGCCGGTCTTACCCAGGTATAGCTAGTCGCCAACAAAACGTGGATGTTATTGTCATTCGGCAAAACACGGATGGGGAATACGCGATGATGGAACATGAGGTATGCTGGAGTGGAGAAAATATTGGAAAAATCTTTTGTAAAAAAATACATGCATAAAGTAATTGTCTTTTATCTGTTAGGCTGTTACAGGAGTTATTGAAGCTCTTAAAATTATGACATACGATCAGGCAAAGCGATTGGCGCAATTTGCCTTTGAGTACGCAAAGAAAAACGGTCGAAAGAAAGTGACAACTATTCACAAGGCGAACATTATGTACGCAAATCTTTATATAAATACGTCATTGTAACTCTATGCTTTGGGGGAACTGACAATAGCCGTAATTCCTAATGAAATATTTAAATGTTTCTTAGGAAGGCTTCAGATGGTCTATTTTTGGAAGTGTCTCGGGAGGTTGCAAAAAAATATCCAGAGATTGAACACAAGGACATGATTATCGACAACTGTTGCATGCAATTGGTATCAAATCCACACCAGTTTGATGTGATGCTTGCTACCAATTTATACGGGTCTATAATTGTCAATTTGATTGCTGGACTTACGAAGGGACAAGGTGTCCTCTCTGGGCAGGATTTCAGTGATGAGGTCAGTTCAATTAAATTAACTGTGCTCTCCTAAATGATATAAAATATATTCTTTGAATCTTTATAATCGTGATCGTTACTGCATTTGCAGTATGGCGTTTTTGAAACAGCAACAAGAAATACGGGAACGCAAATAGCAGGAAAAAATATCGCAAATCCAATCGCAATGATGAATGCTGCTGCAGATCTTCTTCATTATCTTAAATTGG
>JAHZMX010002519.1:0-33610 GCA_027743895.1 Seira musarum | reverse complement strand
ACCATTTCTTATAATTGCAATGTACTTCACTCTAGTTCATGTTATGTTATATAAAGAACTTATTAGCCACTTTGGGTACCCCGAAGGAAATGTTTACACTGGAAAAACCGATTTGGTGAAAGGTGGCATAAGATATGTTTCCCACGAATAAAGTTCTGCATTACACATGTACATTTTTATGTTTTACAAATTACATCTTTTTTTTTGCTTTACAATTCCTTTGCTAAATTATCAGAATACATGACCGTGTTTAATGTGGTGCTATTCTGTACGTAATCTCATGCTACCCCAGTTGTGTCATGATATCTACTTGATGAAATACACACAGAAGGATTGGAATAGAAGGAACTATAATCGTATTAAATTTAATAAGTTCAAATTAATTTCTTGATTTAATTTATTATCCGTTTTCCTGACAGAAATGAAAAGACCATCGAAGGTAAAGAAAGTGCAAACAACTCTTCATATTTTCAATCCAATCGCATAGAAAGAAAGCATAGATTTGGGAGAATGCTGGAGGTTTGATAAGCTCGGGGAGATGAGATTAGAGTTAGAGAATTTTTACTAATATGATTTTGTGCTCCTTTTCACTTCTTGTGATAGATACTAATATCGGGATATTCTGGATGACCTAATTATTTTTACAAAGCTCCATGGGATGAAGTGAAAATTGAACAACCCTTATAAAACTTCTTCCCTTGTTGGATTGAACAGAAATTATTATTATTATGAGAGACATATAATAAATGTGAATATCTGCTGCGCGTAATCATGAATCTATAGAACTTTTCCATTCTATTTCTAATGAAAACTCCGGCTGAAAATCATTTCACTATCGTTATCATCACTGGAGCATGAGGCGTAAAAGATTCCTCTAATAGTCCATCCATAGTATGCAGGACTAATAATAATATAGACTTTTGCGCTTTCAGCTTTTCTGTTAATCACCTCGGTAGCTCTAATCTCAGTTCAGAGTTTCAAGGAAAAAAAGGCACACATTGAAATATCATGGGATACTTAGACGCACATGTTCCACAGGCAAAAGTGGGAAAGTAGGGTATGATGCGACGTTATATTTCTTTCTCTTATTGGCACAGACGGGCGACAGAAGACCGAGCTGGAAAGTTGGCTTTTGTGGCCTGCCCGACTGGCATCAGCATCGCTGAGGTATTAGGTATTGAAATAGATGCATTCTAAAGTTTTGTTAACATTTCTGCACGATGGAGAAACTCATATAAAAGAAGATGAAGATGACTTTTTCAGGTCGTTGTTTTCATCCTGTTTGAGGAATGTTGATCAACAGAAAACTTGTTACATGGGAGGGAACGGCCGCCTTCCTGACGCCTAAAAGGATCTCAATCCCCTTCGAAAAAATGTCCATTTCCTTGTCCAAATAATTTTTATGGCTGTTCAGAGCACTTGTCTTGCTTTAGAAAGGGGTGTAAGAAGAACTAGTAAGAATAGTAAAACTTGCTCTATAGAACGTTTGTTAAAATGGATATTACCTCGACATGGAGAAAGCAGGAAAGAAGTGCTCACATCTTCTATTTAAGTAGGCTTTGGAGTGAATTGAGACGAATTTTTTCCCCCAAAAAAAGCAAGAAGAAAAAACTTTTGCATGCAAATTCTTCCGCTGAAATATCGCACTTTGTTGGGTGCATGACTGGAAGCTATCTAGACAAGTGAGTAGGCTTAAAATAATAGACTTTTTTGTAGATTTCGCAGACTTTATTTATATTTTTCTTTCGGTTTGCAATTTACTCGTGCACCTTTAGTAAAATGGGTAAAGGGGGCGGTTTGCCACGAGTAACGAAGAAAATGAAAACAAAGAGTATGTTTCAAGTCCAATGTTTTCTTTCTGGTTGCCTTCGCCTTGTCATTGGCGAAAAGGCATAAATTTCTCTTGCTCTCGTGTAAATCTTTATCCTCCGCTTTTCTATCGAAAATGTTCGTGGTTGTAACGAAAGTGCATAAATTGACGCAGTCCAGGAAGTAAGTCTATAGCTCGGTCTCGCATTTTTATAAGAATGCATCTCTTTCTTGAAGTTTCCAAACTTTCTATGCACGCAAACCAACAATAAAATTCCGCATTGCTAAGAGTTTGAATAACTAACGCTAAACGTAGCAATCGAATCGGTGTTTTTAAATGGATGAAATAAATAAATTGTAGTAAAGCTGAGGTTTTGCTTTCACTTCCTGATGAAATTACCAATAAACATCGTAATGTTCTTAAGTTTCAAGAACTTGTAAAAAGCAAAATGGTGATGTACAATGAATTCATTTGTGAAGCACTTAATAAGTATGAAGAATAGATTTCTTCGAGTTTACACCACTTTCTCAAGATTCATGGGAATGTGCATTCATGAGCTCATGCATCTATTTCTTTGGCATCTGTGACAAGATTTATGGATCTGCTCTAGTTTCCCAGTTGTGGTAGAAGTGGTATTATAACATGCCGTTATCAAGTTGCAAAAAATTCACAAAGATGAAAATAAATTGCGTACATCATGCAAGAAGTATAATAATATCATGTTTTTACCAATCCCAATCTCATACAGGGAAAAAAACTTGAATAAAATAGAAATGAAAATGGGGCATGATTTGTTGGAGATGAGATGGCCAAAACCAAAGACTGTTATGTAAGTCATGTGTAGCCAAGAAATTAGTGAAATCAATGGGCGTGTTTCAATTTCCAAAGCTCTCAGAGAATATGTAACTTTTTTTCAGTAGCAGCGGCGACAAACATTTCAGATCAATTTCAAAAGTAAGTCAACGAGCCTATCCTACACTTTTTTGGGACATTGAGTTGTATCTTTCGCAGCCATTTGTATGCATTATTTCCATTATAGAAATATTTTAATGGAACCGACAAACGAAAGGTGATGATAATTCGGATGTTGTCGAATGTGATATCTAACAATAGGGTATGTTTGTTCAACAGTATTACATTTACCTATCTAGATGTTTTACTTAAAATTACAGGTATAAAGATTTAATGCATGTTTAATTTAGGTAGATAAGTCTACATGATTTGATATTTTCGTACATTTGCCTGTACAATTGACGGGACAAACAAACATGAGTACGTGCACGGTAGGATAAACAAAAGAGAATCCTGATTCGACCTAAACAAACACGTTGCCGGAAGCTTACGCTGTTAGTTACTTTTCTTTGTAATCCATCATATAAAAACCTTTGGGCGTGCAGTTTTCACTTATGATATCTGAAAATTATAGCGTCTGAATCACTCGAAACCGAAACATAGAATACCTTAGATTAGCAAAAACTCTTTTGGATGTTTTGACTAGACTAGACATTGTAGAATTTGCGATGAATGAATGAAAGCGACTTGATAACTTTCATGTGAACTCGATTAAAATATTACTGACGCATAGCAAATTTATTTTTGGATACCTTAATTTTTTTTAGAGTTTTTTAAAGAATGTATCAGAATTTGTCTGATTATACCTTAAAATAGATCCTTGTTAGTACCTATTTATTTCCGTACCTGGTCGTTCCAAGATTAAGTTAATATTTAACATAAATTCCACATACATAAAATCGATGTATTCCTTAAAATAGATCCTTGTTAGTACCTATTTATTTCCGTACCTGGTCGTTCCAAGATTAAGTTAATATTTAACATAAATTCCACATACATAAAATCGATGCATGGAAATAATAGATTCTAAAATAGAAAAAGATTAAAATTCTTAAATTGCGTTTTCTATGACCTTAAACAAAGTAATATGCACACGAACCAAACATTCGCCGAGATGATGAAGTCAAAAGAAATACGTGACTCTGCTTTTCTTCTGTCAGTAATTCTTTAGAAAGATGAAAATAGAAAATCGCTAAATGTCATTTTTCGCAAGTAGTCTAGTAGTCTTGCTTTCTCAAAGATCCGTGTTGTCCATATGCCAAACTTTTTAAAACACATGTAGTTTAGTTCTCTTTGGCAAAGCATTGTATGGCTTTTCCCAACGTGTCATTTTTGCTTTTTTTTATAAAGAAAAGCATATTCCATTTCATGAGATCACTTTCAAACCGAAGTTGTTCCTTTTATGAAAAATGAAATCTATTTTCTGGCTTTTTCATAGATCAGACCGCCCCGAAGAATTATACTTAGGATCTTCATTTCATTTGAAATCTTGAACGTGTGCTATCTTAATCATCTCTGATAGAAAAAAGAATTGTTCCAGTTCCACTTACACTAGAACGAGCAATCCACTAAAATCCTTTAGAATGTAGTCTACATAGTATGTCACATTTTTACGCTGTATTATTTTCGAAAATCCTCTTCGCTTGATTCTGTTTTCTACATTTGTCAGTGCACAATCATCATCGGCTTACATTTTTAGTTTAGAGAAAAACAATAGAATGACGCCGATTCTCCTTTATGAATAACCTATATGCAAGGGCATAGTAGCAAAAAAAAACAGTGGAGTTGCTGGGCATAGGAAGCATTATTATACACGATTCTCGCCAGAGAAATGACTCAGTCTCCATCGAAGCTTGCAAAAGAGAGGAAGTTCGTTCCATGCAGTTCCATCCACGTCTTTGAATCTCATTCATTTCTATATACCTTTTTGTGAGTGCTATAAAAAATCTACATTGTAAGGGGTAAAAAAAAGTATCTCCCCTATTCAATCCAAGTCATCTCTTCTGGAGAAGGTAGTGTCTTTATGGTTTATATAGAGCTAAATTCAAGTCACATGGTTTTGCTTCATCCTAATAAAAGCGTGTATGAAATCGAAAGTCAATGGAATAAGGATCGTAATAGGACGGAAATTTTTAATTTTCTGTTTCTCCTATTTGACATTTTATTTTAATAAGAAGTTTGGTACTATATACGAGGCATCAATTTTTTGTAATAATTGGTAATTGGTGTTCACAAATTTATTACTCATCTTTTCAGATTCCATTACTGCGCTTCTGAAGCAAAAGTCTTCTTTGCCTTCTTACGAGGACTAAGGAAATCCTACTAAGGTAAGTTCTGAATAAAATTACATGGTTTAATTTTGCTTTCAAGCTAATTTAAACTCTTTTTCTGACTCTTGCTCAAATTACTTGTTTTTTTCTGACACTGTCATTAGGTCTTTATTGCTGCAATTTTAGTTTATTGTTGTTTTTTTATGATTATACACGACAAACTCAAACACGCCAGATATGTTGTGTCCGCTTTTGTACTTTTTTTGCTACTGCCCTTTCGTGTGCTTGTAATAATAACATGACATTTTCCCGAAATGCTTTTTGAGTTGATTCGGATCAACTACTGCAAATGGCTTTTTTCATGGGGTGCTGACAAAGCATAAATTTTTCTTAAATAGTAAATCATTCCTTCATTATGATCAGCTAGCGAGTCGGAACTCCTACTCCGCAATTCCGCATCCACGAAACGGCGAATGCATAAATATTAAAATATTGTTGACAAAGCTTGTCAGCAATACTAAATACTAAATATCATATTAAACTTTATTGGATAGTTTTGAAACCGAAAGAATAATAAGTGGAAAGTATGTGATGACAAAAATGCTAGAGACAGAGACCAGATTTAAATTTATAATGCCAAATTATCCAGCGTCTTGGTGGAATGCATTATAAGTGTATTTGGATGAGTAATTGGAAAGTTTTAATAGTGTAATAATAAGCTAGTACTTACTTAAGTCGTGCATGAGAAAGAACTCTGTTGAAATTCTCACATCACTCCCACAACTGCAATCTATAATGATATCGAATTCGTAATTTGCATCCTCTCAAAAATGCCCGGAATATTTCCAGTTTTCTGGCTATGAGAAGCATTAAAATTCCCTCTTTATGAGAACTCATACTACTGCTTCCAGCGACTATTTTAATGAGCCGGATTTTTGGTTGAGGTTGAGACTCGGTTTCACCCTCCTACCAACACTACCATAATATTACCATCATTAGAAATTTGCAATTTTTTTCTGATCACACTGATCACAGGCTGTCATGAGTCAAAAGTCAAGCCATAGTCAGACGTGCCAGAAACAACGCTTGTCTTATTTTATGGGCCCGGTTTCCATTTTTTCTCGTGCCTATCTTCCTACGCCAATAAATTGAGCTCATCCCATTTCAACTTCGTACTTTGCACATGCCACAAAAAAGTTTTGCTGATTTCTCCAGCAAAAATGTTCAAGAACTTTAGTAACTTGTACTCGGAGCACAAAGTTGTTTGTTATTTTTTTCTACAGGATAAGTTACTGGTACAAATGAGATTAATATTATTCCTGATAAAATAGTTGTCTATTCTGCAACCTGCAACCTGGCTACAGTAATTCGTTGAAAAAATGTGAGTAATGATATGAGTTATTAGTCATCATGTTCAATGGCAAATTCTCAACATGTTCGTTTGCAAGAAGAAATGAGGAATTACAAAAGACAGTGAATGATAACGATATTGTTTTATTTAATCCAGACTCACGTACTGAATAGACAATCTGTAATTTCTTGATCCATTCTCATTGAACATAATGGAAAACTTATTTCCAACTCGCAGAAACAAAATCATTCCAAGCAATAATAGACATGCATTTAATGCGTTTACACTTAATATTTACTAGCATATTTCCTTTATGAATGAATTGCTATGAATTTAATTCAACGTGACAGGTGCTAAGTACATTTATATTTATATATTTAGCCAAGGCAAGAGTGTTTTTGCCTCTCTTCCAATACGTCACTGCATTTGCTAATATAATTTTGTGCCGTTCCGTGATGATATGCTCCTANCGCAGAAACAAAATCATTCCAAGCAATAATAGACATGCATTTAATGCGTTTACACTTAATATTTACTAGCATATTTCCTTTATGAATGAATTGCTATGAATTTAATTCAACGTGACAGGTGCTAAGTACATTTATATTTATATATTTAGCCAAGGCAAGAGTGTTTATGCCTCTCTTCCAATACGTCACTGCATTTGCTAATATAATTTTGTGCCGTTCCGTGATGATATGCTCCTAATTATTATTTTGTCGGGAATATTGATGATTGCAATCTTCTTCTTCGTCTTTCTTCAAATCTAAGACTTAGCATATTTTTACCATTAGTGAATTATCGTCTTACAAAGGCTAAATATGCAACTAAACTTCATTCCAGTACTCTGAAGAGGAAAAGAAGCCAAATAAACTTCATGTTCTCAGTTATCAACTTTATTTGTTCATGGCCATTTCTCTGCGGCAAATTCTGAATATTCAGCATAAGCACACCTGGTCAAGGTTTAGTAAAATTGCTCACTTCATAACATGATTCATTTTTGTACATTATTACGGCACAGGACACTTAAACAACAGCGAATTTTCATTACGTCTTTCCTTCATTTTACTGACAAAAACGGCAGACTGATGGTATCACGGTTCAAGTATCAGTATCACACACAGGTAGTTGTGGCATATAACATGTTAGTGGTTTTTGCTTCTCCTTCTCGAAATTTGGATGATCTCATCACAATCTATCTTGAAAAAAAGTGTTGTTTTGTTTTACTTACCTAATCATCTAAACTTAAGCAAAAGAAAATTGCATTTAAGCAATCTATAGGACTTTTTTTGTGAATCTCATTCTATCCAGTTGAGTCAGGGTCAGTTGAGTTGGAATATGAATCGAGTCCAGCATAATATGCAATTGTTTTGTTATCCTCTTAAAAGCCTGTGAGATTTTAGAAATCATGCATGCATTGTTGAGAGTTTTCATGCTTTTTACTGTCATGTCTTTGTCTTACACCTAGCCTTAACTTAAGTAAAACTACAAGAATTTGCTGGCTTAGAAAGAATTACAATATGATGGCAAATTATCAGTCTGTCAGGCAAAAAATTTGAGAAACTGACTCGCGATGTTGAAAAAGGAACTGTTTAAAATGGAAGCTCCAGGCAAAACACTTATGCTTCATTAGTTACCTATTTTCTTTCTATCATCTCAAAATCACATTTCGTATGGAAAATAAACAGACGAGCAAGCAAAACTATCGTATTTGTTCATGGTGTATGGTTTCGTCTTGACTCTGACATCATATTTAAGAAAATAAAAAATGCTTGGATTTGATTCATAATGCTAAACAAGGCTTTTTAATTCTAAATGACACTATAGAATGGCTTTAAGCTTGTGTTTTATGATTGTACTACATATGACGACATTGCATTGTTAGTGCATTGTTACCTCCTCTTAAGCCTTGTTTATGTGGAGAAGCCGCTGAAGAATAGAACTCACACGCTGACTTTTATGTATTTAATAATTAATCAAATTTCGAGGTTTTTGCTGTAAAGTGACAAAAACATTGACGATGAGTTGCGATTTTGCATCTACCTTCTGAACCTCATATGAGGCTGAATCATCATCATCATTAATGCCTGTACAGTAATAACCGTATAAAAGTAATTGAATGATGCTGGGATGACAAAATCGTCATTCTTGATTCGTTCGTGATGTAAAATCCTTCAGTTTAATGAATGAAGCGATCGCGGCGTCACAAGTGATGACTAAAAATGTTCGGGACCTTAACCTTGGTCTTGTGGCGCATATATTAAAGATTACTATATTACTATACTGCTAACCCTTCATGGATCAGTAGTATAGGAAATATTTCAAGCAAATACGAAAACGAGCTGCCACTACACTACCATCTGCCCGCCTGTGTTCTATTATTTCTCATGAAAGTAAAAAAATTACACGCTTCTTTTCTTGGAATGAAAAAGTTTGTGTTAAGTATTGATGTAGTAGGAAGCAATTCTAATTTTTTGTTCATGCTTTATGAAATGCAAGTAAAGTAATTTTAGATTCCATTTGTCCGAATACACAAATATTGATGAAAACGTCTTTCAGTTCCACCATTAAAATAAGGCGGAATTTTGGAAATGTGAATACATTTGAACAAACAAAGTTTTATTGAGTATTTGGCATCGTTGTAACCCAACCCATAACTTGGTACGAATTTACAAGTGACACACGTCCATATTTTGTAATGCTTATTTAATTTTAGTTATCATAAAACAAACTTTTCTTAAGTAAGCAGTGCCGTTTGAAGTGTGAGTTTGGCATAAAAATGTGCTAATCATATTTATTTCTTCTCCAAAAAGATTTGTCAAAACTTTTAGTTGTAATATTATAGAACGTGCATGGGCTCTAGTAAATATATTCCAAACTTTGAGTCGGTCTATAGCTTATAATTTTAAATCCTATGTTAACTTGAAACCTTGAGCCCAGTATTTTTGCTTGATTGTACAAAATGGAGGAAGCGAACTTATACAAGTCAAGTCCGCCATAATCGGATGTATTCATACTCTTTACAGCTACACAAAATCACAACGATTTTGTCCTCTCATCCCAAACAGATAAACAGAAACATATACAAAGGATCATGTTTATTAATTTCTGTGTAATGTTTATTTCGCTGTATCGTGAGTAATCAAATCATCGCATACTTCAACTTGGAAGAAAGGAAAAGGAATAATATGTATTTAATGAAACTTTTAAAAAAATGCTACATGAAAATGTATTTTTATAGATGTTGTATAAACATCGTTTATACATGAGAGCTAAATCTGATCATGGTCAATTGTCTTCTTACTACTATTATTGATCCGGTGAACGCTTCTAGCTTTTTCTGCCACTTTTTTTCAAGAGAAATTAAGTAAGTGAACCACTACAAGAAACTGGAATGGATTAGATAAAAAGCTGAACTAGTGCATCGGGTTAAAATCATGACGATGAATTAGACAAGGTCAAGGGCACATTATTACAACGAATATATGTGCATATGTATTCATGCACATCCCGTCATTTTTTTACTTCGACATTTTATTCACAGATAGCAACTAACCAGTTTACTTTTTAGCTCAGGACGATTGCATACAAGCTTTGTTTTTCATGATTTATGACAAACGAATAAGAATAGATAAAATAATCTAAAAATGACTTGGAAAAGTTTAGGGTGGATATGAACTTCTGCTGTTCATGGATTGAAACTGGAACCTACCTGGCTATTATCTTATCCATAATTGATGTATATCCCATTGTAATTACTCACCAAATTTGGTTATATTAATTGAACGTTTTAGGTGCTCAAATGGCTAGTGGGAACCAGACAAAGGTTTAATGTCATGTGACCATTTATGTACTATAGCTCATCCCTAAAATATTATTGAAATTATTCATAGCTGAGCATTACAAAATACAAAATGAATTAAGATGCATTAACAATAAGATAAAACAATCGAAATTACAATTTTATGGCATGACTGTATGACTGACATTTCTCTCAAATTATTCTCGTCTTCTCGGTCGAATATTGAATGATGGAATCGTTTAGTCGCTGAAGCTAATCCATAATGACTCACCATTTGATCATGATTTATTATTATTCATGAAACGCATAAAAGAAGTCAACAAAACTCGGTGCAAATAGAAAAGATTTTTTTCTCAAGTTGGCAATTAGAATAATGCATTTGTACTAATAAGTAAAATTAGCTTTACAACTTGAAGTAAGCCTATTTACAAACTGGAAGCAAAAAAGAACTAGGTACACATTCAGTCTATTGACATTTTCGTTTAGAAATCAATATTACGTTATTGCAGAAACAAAAATTATTATTTTCATTGCCTGAATTTTTTATACTCAAACTACTTTCATGTTACTTATGTCGGTCGTTAGTGAGGGTGCTGTTGTTTAATTGTTTCTTGTTCAGAGTTGAAAAAAAATTGCTGCATTAGTTGTTTTCTTGCATTATTAATATTTACGTGATATTCTCATCGTGCGCTTGTTGTTGTCAGTGCTTTTCCCAAAGCTTACAACTTCCTCCCTCGTAGAAAAAAACGTAAAAACGCACTTAAGGTTTCATTTCTAAAGATAAAATTTTCCTATTGAAAAGTATTGAGCTTTAACTTTAGTGTTCGTTTGTTTCTTTGCAGGTCAGCTACCTCACATTTCACATTATCGAGCCATCCCGAACCAATTCTTTAAATTTCAAAAGCAATAAAGGTAAGTTCCTGACAATATTTCTGCATGATTTTCAAGATCAAAAACTCAAGCCTAACAAAAATTTCCTATGGAAAAAATTCATAGATGACTCCCGTCAAGTTCAGCCTTGCTCTTCTCGCCCTCTTTGGCGTCTTGTGCCTGGTTTCGGCAAAGGGAAAACTGACCTACGGTGATGAATGCAGTATCACCGGAAACATTTTCAGTGCTGTCACCCGCAGCGATGATGATGACGACAAAATGTGCAACACCGAGAAAGGTCTGATCTGCACAGGAACCTGCAATTGCGCACCAACTAGAACCTGGGACAAGGGCTACATTTTCGGACTTTTTGGAACTGGTAACTGCGTTGTTGGCGCTAACGGCCCATGCACACAAGAAGACACATGCGTTTCAAATGCAAAGTGTGGAGAAAACGTCCCAATTTGTCAGTGCAATGAGGGCTATCACGCACATAACTCTCTTTGCGTCAGTGGAAGCTCAAAGGTTTCCGGGATTAGTGGATTGGCTTTCGTCGGAATGATTTTGTCTTATTACATGTTTGGAAACTAAACAAAATAAGCTTTTTAAAATTTATACAGAGGAGTAGTTTACGAACGAAGAGTCTCAAAACACAACAAGTTTTTTCGTTTTAACTTTTTTTTTCACTTTCCTTGTTTGTTATATCGTAATTGTTAGTATCTTCCCTAAAATGTTGTATTTTTCTTTGACAAGCAATATCCACAATTTCATTTTCTGTTCGACTTCTCTTTTTTTTTGTTTAGTGGCTTCAAATATTGTTCACTTTCTCCACTTCCCAAATCTTCCGTGTGAATAACTTGTGATTTACTTTGTACACGAAGAAGAAAAGAAATATTGTGACATAGTACTTTGGAGTATTTAAAAGTTATCTTTAAAAAAATTAATGAATTGAAAGGTAATGAAAATGCAATAAGATTTAAGCCTTTTAGATAAGCTTTTCCATCCACTTTGTTAACTTTAAGTAGAATTGTTGGAGTTCAAAATATTAGAAATAGAAAATACATTAAAATATTTAGACCCTAAAAACTGCCTACAGAGAGCAAATTGATACATACATAATTATGCCAATGGTATGAGAGTATGAATAATAATAATAAAATTAATTTTGTTATACTCTAAAATTAATTAAATTGGTTTTTTGAAACATCGTCATCATCGTTCATGAAAATCAAAAAAGAATTAAGTAATCACTTACTTTGAACAAAGATGCTATCTTTCCTTTGACCATAATTAACGAAATAGAGAGGACCAACAAGCTGTGCTACCCTTTCCATCGTGTCGCTTCTTTGGGATGGCGTTTGTAGGGAGGACAGCTCCCCCAACACTTTTTTAATATTCTCATCTTTGATATTTGCCAGCTCATCGGTTTTTTGCTGCTGCTGGAACTGTTGGGAACTTATGCTGCTACCGGAGAAATTTTGTTGTGGATTATTTAAAGAATTCAGGAAACTTTGAGGAGGGGGAGGTATACGCTGTCCTGTACGAAAATTTCCATTCAATTATTGCAACGACAAATAGTAATTCATCGATGAAAATGAATTTTAACAACAGAAACTGGTTGAGAAATTAGACTTTTCCACATATGTAACTTCACATTACCTTTACACGTTGTTGAAATCAGAGCCCCTATAAGAACCACTATCCACTTCATGATGAAATCACTGGAAAGGATTGAGATTCCCACAAAAGCCACATTCGACCGAAATTTTCACTTTTCTAGATCAATAAGTAAAACTGATTTCCGGTAAATATTATATCCCTAATAAAAAAAATCTATGCAGCACCACCTATACGCCAATTCTTGTCCAACGAGGGTTACAGTGCAACTACTGCAGTCATGGTTAAAAAATGCAGATTAGGTGAAGCCTGAGGAGTACCTATTCCATTCATGTTAAACCTCCTGGGACATTCATCGTTAGATTAGAGGTACTGGAGAATCATTTTTAGCCTACCCACCCATACCCATTCATTTCATGGATGTAGTTGTTAAGCACGTGACGTGACTCTTTTAACAGTATTAAGAGTATTCAGTTCGATATTCTCACATTTCATGTGCATAATATGATAATCAATCTTAGACCATGGATTTTGGACATCGTCAGAGGCTCAAGGCTCAACAAAGATAGTATTACAGTGTACATGTTTGACAATTAACGGAACTTTGGGTACATCCAACTTTGTCTTGCAGGAGTTGACGTGAATGAACCAGTGAAAATACTCGAGACGAAAGGTAGTGGTGATGACCTGCAATGAATGGAACAATTTGTCCCAATTTTAACTAATTATGCAAAGGCAAAGTGTATGTGAATGACGTTATGAAGAAAGGACTTTGTGCAAAGTGCAAGTTCAATTCGGATAAAGTGCATAAGGTAAGGTGTTAAAAATAAGAAGAGAGAAAGATTTCAATTTTTCTACGAAGAATGTAAAAACCTTTTCATTTATTTGAATAAGTATTCAAATGACCAGAGTTCGAAAATTGAAAAACACACGAATATTAATTATAATCCATGATTATAAGATACCAATACACACTATCATTCAGTATGTCTAGCTCACACAAATAATATTATAACAACATTGAATACAGGCATTTTTCTTCAATTTAAAGAGAATTACAAATTACAAAAACCTTTTTTACCCACAGATAGAAATTATTGGTAATTATTACTGATGATGATGATGAATGAATGAATGATGTTGATGTTGTTAATTATAAGAGAATTAAATGAGAGGGGAGCTGCATATTTTTTTTAAAAAAGAAATGATGTTAACTTTTCACTGTTCTTAAAGATGTAAAGATGTTTCTAGATGTTTCCTTCGTAGGGGTATGTTTCCAGAGATGTTTGGGATGTTTAATTTACGCAGTACTTTCGTTGGCCTCGGGCTGGGAATCTTGACGGCTCTCGCCCCCCTGAAACATTCAAGTAAATAACAGTCTTAAAAAAAATGTTCATCGAAAGACAATTCATAATGACCTAAATGAATAGGGAAAAAAATTCAAAATGATTTACCTCTTGCTGTGACTCGCTATTCTGAGAGCGTCCACGTGGAGCCCCTCTGCGATAAAATCGACGAGTGTATCCTCTGCGACCTCGTCCTCGACCCCCCCTACGCCCTCCGGGTCGACCACCGCCGCGCTCGTTTTCACCTCCCTCACGAGGATTTTCTTGCTCACCGTCCCCCTGTAGATGTAAAGGATAGTATTTTTTATTCGCAATTCACAAAAAAAAATAAATAATTTTCTCGTTTATTTTGATAGAAAATTTCGATCTGCCATTTACATCACTAACCTTTCCAGAGTCTTGACCTTGGGAGTCTGAGCGCGGTCCCCTTCTTCCTCCTCGGCCACGATAGTAACGATAGCGTCCTCGACCACGGAATCGACGACCACCTCCGCGTCCTCCTTCACCACGCTGATCACGTTCACCACGTGGTTGCTGCTGCTGATCTTCTTGCTTTTCGCTGCCTTCGTCTCCTTCACCTTTCTCCCCTTCACTTCGGGATTGATCTCGGCGAGGTCTTCCTCCATAACGGCGGTATCCACCACGACCACCACCACCTCGTCCCCTGCGATAGTATCCTCCTCGGCGACGATCCGCAGCGTAAGGAGAACCCTTCACTGGCTCACCAGCAAGGCCGGTAACATTGGCCGCCTCATTGCCTTTCTCACCGACGACCACGTCAAATTCGACTTCTTCTCCGTCTCCGACAGATCTGACAAGCTTTCGTGGGTTGTTCTTCACGATGGCGGACTAAAAACACAAAAAAAAGTATTGTTACGACTAATTCAATATAACACATTCAGATCAGATTACTAAGTGTAAACATGTGCAAAAACTTACTTGATGTACAAATACATCTTCTTTCGTGTCGGACCTAAAAATACAAAGAATGAACAAAAATGATATAATTAAAAACTTTGTCGTTTATAAACATAGAAAACAGCAACAACGGCAATGTTTAGGTTCATAATCACCTAATTGTAGCTTGCCATATGGTACAATTCACAACAATATGGACTTTAAAAAATGCTGGAATTTCCCAGTCGTGGCAAAAAAATATTGTGCTGAATATTTATTTAGCAGACACTAGACAGCAGTCCATAAATGCCATTCATCGTCAATATCATTACAAAAAACGTGCTCGTAGTGTGACAAGAAATATGCTTACACGAACTTTTCAATGAGCTTATCTCATTCATAAACACTGCAACTGCACAGCAACATGAATGAATGCGTAATTTACATCTCTTTACAATAATTATGAGACTGTAGGAGCAAACTAAAATGTTACATCTATTATTGCAATGCATGTTTCGTGGCTGGCAATGCAATGATAGAGGAGAGTGCAAAACAAAGGTCAGCTTATCAACATCTGATTACAGGGCCACATGCAAGTATTTATGTGAATAAAATTAATTAGAGTAATCAACATTTGCATTTGTCTGTGATACAGCGGACAAGTGCATCAATGCCATCAACGTTGGATCAAAATACTTTGATCGTAGAAATAAAATTACGTAATTTAAAAAAAAATAAAACTCGGACACAGAAACCGTTAATCAATCATAAAGTGATTTTTAAGTTGTAAATCCGGTGGCTTAATATGTATTAATATGTAATCTAACCTGTATAATGGATAATACTGAATTACGACATCGTTCATTCGGTTTCATTTCATGCAGTTCTTTCCAAAATAAAAATGCAAATGCTTTTACGCTTTTACCCAAATGCACCTTATCAACCACTACACATGATCAGAGTGCATTCTTCTTATTCAAGTTGCCTGGTTACTTGAAAAAACCAACAGCCAAACCCGGTCTCAGCTGACGTTTGACAAGTAAAAGAAAAACTTTGACAGTTGGAAACTTGTCCAGTATGATTTTTAAAGAGGAAATTCACTGAAAAAATGAGTTTTTGGCCCCAGAATTAAAAAAAATGCTCTTAAAAGCTGTCAACTTTATTCTGCCCAAGGATGCAGCAAATTATCTGTTGTTGATGCTAAAAGCCATTTTAAAGGGAAAAAAGAATAGAAATAGAGTTAACTCACCGGTTGATGAAACCATATCCGCTCTTGACGTTAAACCATTTAACGGTACCGGTCACTTTGGTCGCTGGAAAAAAGAAAGGATATAAACATATATCAGTCATACATACATCATCATAGAAGAGGAAAAAAGCGTACATTGTATATAGGTTCATTGACATTTCCCACCCGCTCCACACTTCACTATACACAAAGCATATACATACCTGTGTATAGCCGGACAGGAATGCCAATTTTGAATCACTTTAATCTTTTAAGATAACTTACCGATGACTTCCTTTTCCTTTGGAGCAGGCTTCTGTTGTTGTTGAGATTGTTGGTTTTGTTGAGATTGTTGATTTTGTTGTGGAGATGATGGTTGTTGTTCGGAAGTCTGCTTATTTTCCGTGTCAGCCATGTTGGTTGATGGCGATGGAGATGGGCTGAAAAGATGTTAAAATTGAGCTGATCGAAATTCGTCACTCCGTACAGTGAGCCTTTCTCTTTCTCACTAAGCTTGCTTCTACCACAACTCTCGTAACTCAACTTCTCTGGCCAGGAATTTTTTTTCTCGTCTTCTGTGAGCAGCAGCGTAGATTTTTCGACTGCATCCGCCGGCCTCCGACCATTACCCGTAGTACTCCCTGCATTTTATTGGCCAAACAATCTTTGACTCTTGTCCGTGTTTCGATAGCAACTTACCAAGAATCACGGACTTGAATGGGTGTTCACGGTAACGCAACTTGTGAAACGGACCGTCTTTTTGATGATGCCACTCGTGTATCAAAAGTCTCTTCTCATTGAGGCCAGAGGAAGAATACACAAGGGATTATATACTTCTGAAACGATGCTTGTTCACAACTGTGACGACGCGGTGAATTTGGGGTGAACGGGAAATGCGGGCCATTTAAACTACAGATGTCTTTTGTTACAAACTTCTTTTTTGTTGGGGATTTTCCCTGAGCGTCAGTTAGTCTTTGATGCATGCCATACACCTCTCTTTAAGGATGGACTTGGACCATGTTCAATGCAATGATAATGGAACTGACAAACGATATTTCATCACACATCTTTGTGGAAAAATGAGAAAGCAAATTAAAGAACGTTTACCTTTACGATGATTACGTTCACCTACACCTACAGTAGTCATCCATTTCCATCAAAACAACATGACATGTTTTTAACGCTTATGCCACACCACCGTATTAATTATGCAATGCAAATCTTACTCATTAAATTAACAATACAATAAAAAAATATCTATTAGCAAGTTGTGATCTACTCATTCATTTGTTGGAATTAGAAATGATTAGAATTACCACCATTAGAGTAAATACTACATGGCATCATGTATGTATCGTGAACTAATTACCTAAAATGCGATTTGACACCAAATCTTTTCAGTAGTGTAAGCAGTAAGCACATGTCCGTTTGAGTATTTTTTAAAACTGGTCTGGAAATGGTAATGAAATCAGTCGGAAAACTTGGGCATCATCTCCGAGTCGCAGAAGTTGAAAAGAAGACACGTTGACCTCATTTCATAAAATGTTAGATGCTTGAACACTATATGTTTGCTTGTGAAAAAGAATCTTTGTTTTACAATAATTTAAATAAAAAACTTCATCTTCCGATCCAGAGATAGTTCTAAAAATACTTTGACCAAAATGTAAAGTAATGCATCATGAACATTTTTTGTGCTTTAGCCAGAAGAAATGGCGAAGAATATAATTTAAATAACACTTCATCTTCCGATCCAGAGATAGTTCTAAAAATACTTTGACCAAAATGTAAAGTAATGCATCATGAACATTTTTTGTGCTTTAGCCAGAAGAAATGGCGAAGAACTGGAAGGAATGAATGAAACGAAACATGAGAGCTACGAATACCTAGACTTTTTTCAATGTGCATACTCGTCGCTTTTTTGTTCCAAAGACATTTTCTTGTCTGTAATATTTTTTAGACATTTTCACAAGCATGGGCGACTTGGGCAAGACCGGAAGAACTTATATAGCCATCAAGCCAAAAAAGCTAAACGTACAATTCACGTAGACGTGGTAGTATAGAATTCTTTATAAAATGCATGTATGTAATTCAATGTCAAACTTGACATGACATGATGACAAGAAGTGGAATGAACTCTTGAAACTTTTTATGCGAGGACATTTACGTAGTTCCTTCTTTTTCTTTTTGTCATTGATTATAGTAGGACCAAGACAAAACGGCAGAAATACTAACCCTAACCCATAATCAAGTAAAAATAGGAAAATGATGACCTACAATTCACAATAATTGATTAAAATTTCAACCAGAAATAGTACGAAATTGTGAAACAAAGGAAATGATGAAATAACAGGGGCTACATACTTCTGACTCTCGTGTGGCTAAATAAATGAACACATATTTAGCATTTAGTTGATTGGATGAATAAATATTATTTTACAGATCACACATATAAAGTGATGCACATTTGTATGTATGTTGAAAGTTGAAACTTAAAACTAGCAAAATGAGTAGAGTCCATAATAAGTATTAAAACGCATTCATTATCCAAACCTTACATAGGTAGTTTGCATAAAAAATAGTTCTATCAATAGAATATCATCTTCGTCATCTGCTTTCTTCTTGTCAGTCGAATTTTTAACAACTTCTTGGCTTCTGTACATATCTGCAACCTGGGATGAGCTCGTAGCATCCTCAACTTTTTTGTCGTCCCTTATGCGAATGAATCGAGGAAATCGTAGAGATATTCCACGTTGAGGGTCAGCCTAATTTGCGAAATTTCAATAGCAATTTACCAAAGTACTTACTTAACTTTTAAAATTTCAATACTACGAATGATCAGGAAATCTTACCATTCCTTCTGCAGCTGTTATGTACTGGGGACAACGAAAGATCAGCGCACTTTACTTCCCAAACTTGAACTGCATCAAACCAATGATCTGGCTTCAGTGGGGTCTGAAATCTGTAGTATGATTTCGGCTGCTGGATAATGTGAGGTTTTAGACTCTCTGTATGCTTTTGCAAATCATCATCAGAGAATCCAGTTCCAAGCTAAAGAAATACATAATATAGGAACTTCAAATTACAAAATCGCATCGCAAGTTTGCATGTCAAAAGTTCCAACTAATTCAGAGATTTGCTTCTTAATTGTTTAATCACTTACCTTACAAATAGTTTGGAAAACTTCTTCGTCGGGGTCATAACAGGCCAACAAGAAACCACCATAAGTTCCCGTCCTTTTCCCTTTACCCAGAAATCCTCCAATTACAACCAGGTCTAACGAATCGCCCCCGCTGTCCAAATAATCCTTTTTCAACTTTAACCATTTCTGGGAACGTTTGGCCAGTTCATAAGTTGCCTTTTCATCCAACGTTTTAACCATAAGTCCTTCACAATTTCCTTTATGATCACGATCACAATATAAATAAAATTCACATAAGTATAAAATTTTCCAAGGGGCATAATCAGACGGATTGTTTAAATCATATCTCTTCACGGTTACCTTTAACGGATTCTTCCAAAAATTCCTGTACTTCTTCCATACTATCCGTGTCTAAGCTAGTAGCGAATACGAATTCTCCAGGAATCGCTTGAAAATTTTCGTGAAGAAGTTCTCGTCTTTTAATCAAGGGTTCCTTAATTAAAGATCGCCCATTCAGGTAAATTAGGTCGAACGAAAATACGCAAACCTGGACCTTGATTTCAGCTTCATCCGCATCCTACAAACAAAATCGCAATTAAGTGCCTGCCTAAAAAATACTCGAAACAAAGTCTGTTTTGACTATACTCAATACAATTATCTTCTCCAAGACCGTCCACGCCTTTTTCCAAGAGCTCTTTGATCAAAATGTCATAATTTGGACATTCGCTATTAATATAAAAATTAGTTAACATTTAAACATTCCGAATTCATGGAAATTCTATCACTGCAATTTACTTACCAAAAGGCTGATTTAATTTTGTATGCCTCCTCCTCAAACTTGGCTTTCAGAGCATCTGGAGCATATTTTTTGCCTCTGTCGAGATATTTAGGGGGCCAAACAGAGCGATCTTGATCAGGAGGAGTCAAAAAGCAAGCCTGTGCTATAGCTTGCAACAAAGATTGCTCAGCTAACCCGATTCTTAATTTGCCGAGTAGGGACCTGGCTAAATACCGAGCTTCTGAATATTTGCACGCAACTAACAATGAAGTTATCATACTGATCTTTTTGGCATGGCTCTACAATAAAAATTAAAACACAATGAAAAATTAGAACTTCAAAGTAACGCTCTACAGGGAACATACTCATTTATGTTCCTGATAATATTACTTACAGAACTTCCGGACATCCCAGCAACGTCTTTCAATTTATGGAACACTGCGTATACTGTTAATTGGCTGCGGCTGAAACAGGACTTTCTGAGTTGATCGACTGTTCTCTGCAACAATCCCCAGATCTCCAGCTTCGGCTGCATCAGATTTAATCTTGTCTAAGGATCTTCCAGTTGCCTGCACTATTGCTTTCATCACATTAGTTTCTGCTACTCCGAGCTCCACACCTAACGACAACGTTATAACGACTTACTTAGTACTAACGTCCACATCTTGATCAACAAATACCATAAATTGCATTAAATTGGAGTTTACCTTCGTAGGCGGGTGCAAGTTTATTAAGGCACAAGTAAACGCTCAACAGGAGATCATTCGGGGAAAGAACTATCACAGATCGAAAATAATTGGAAAGAATTTCGATATTTTTTAATCTGGAACTTGTGGCTTCAATGGCTTCTAGCGTTTTTGCTAAAGCAAGGTAGGGCACCCTAGAAGAGAAAAACAATTTAAAGAAATATCAGCTAGAAGTGCCAAATTAAATAAAACTTTTAAGGGTTAATCACGCATAATATTGTAAATTATTGAATGAATGAATGATTACCTCTGATCTTTTTCCCAAGAAGCGTCGTCAATAGGATGATATTTGTTTTTGGCAGGGTTGTAATCTGGATTCCAGCCTTTTGGGGCAGCAGTCGACGACAATTGCATGGTTTGCTTTGGCTTCGTATCATTCTTGCTTTGAATACCATTGGATTTACTTGCGTCTTTATCACTCTTTACTTTATCGTTTTCTCCTTTCTCCGGCGAGACTTTCTTCTTTTCCGGAGTAGGACTTTTTTCATTCTTGAATTTTTCAGGAGTCTTACTCTTGGCATCATCATTCTTTGAAGTTTTACTTTTGGCTGAACTGCTATGCCCATTTGTTTTAGCGGAAGGTTCTTCCTTCTTTTCGGTTTTGCCTTTGGAGGCTTTTTCTTTTGGTGACGGCTTGGATCTTTTCGGAGAAGCCTCCATTATTTTGCCCTCCTCCTCACTACTCGAATCCTCTACAACAATTCTTCGCCTTAGTTTTTTTGCTTCAGGTTTGCCCTTGTTAGATTTCTTAGATGGCTGCTTCACCTCTTCGTCAGATGCAGACGAAACAGAATCAGACCGCCGCTTCTTTCCTGCCTTCGCCTTTGCAACAGATTTGGAATTCCCGTTTGTTGATGTCGAAGTTGCTGCACTTTCCATTTCGACATCATTTTTTGGATCATCCTCTTCAACCGCTGGACTATCACTTTTGAGTTTGGTAGGCGTCGTTGCCGGAGTTGTCTCCTTCTTGAAGAACTGTCCGATTTTGGTCTGATTACTTTTGCTGGGAGATACAGAAGCTCCTTTCTGAAAGAACTGTCCTATCTTCGTCTGGTGCTTGCCATCCGCCGAGCCCTTGGCCTTTGAGTTCTTCATTTTTGTTTTCTTCGCTGTAGTTCCTTCAACTTCAGCACACTTTTTGGTAGCAAATGTCTTGTTAATCTGTTTGAATGATTGGGGTATATCTTCAACGACGTTATTTGTCGATAAATAACTTGGAAATTTTGATGTGTTTGTTATTGAGAAACTACGAAATTGTAGATGTTTAATAAAGGTTCTCTCAACCAATGGTGTTTGTGCGATGTATTTCTCCGATAACTTCAGTGGACCTGTTACAAAAAAATGAGAACTATGATAGCAGAATATGATTAGGATTCAAACGCGACATGACATGCAAAGGAAAATCCTTTTGACACAACGTACCTTTTAAATCCAATTTTCTAATGATGCCACCAAACACTTTAAGCATTCAACCAATTTATATGAGCTGAGCTAAATCACTATTATCCTCAGTGTGTTGATAAGAAGAAAAGTCAAATGTAACAACTGTCATCACTCAACATATGTATTGTTTTTGTTAAAATTTGGATAAAACAAGAATTCACTTTTACTTCTATATTTCTAACGACATTATCTCTTATTATTAATTATTTAATGTGAACAGTCTTAACAATTACGCTGAGACGAACCATAATTTCATGATAAGTAACAGTGAGATCTCGTGATCTGCTTTGTTTTGGTACAACACAAGGAAAAGGGTTTCCCGCTTTACCGCGAGTGCTTTGACGTATGGCAGAAGGAAAGAGCCAAAAGCATTGCTGGATTCAGACATAAAAGCATTTTTTCGGCCTTTGTTCGCCCACCTTCCAATGTTTTCAAATCTCATTGCAGCTTTCGGTTTCATTTTCATCCTCTGGCTTCTGCCTGCGCCTGGAATCTGGAACTGAATTAGTTTTTTAAAAATCCTATGTTGATCGTATAGCATCTGTTTAAATATTCGACCTTAAACTCAATGAACCTCAAATCGTTATTTCTTAAATTTTTAAGCATTATCCAATTCTATCTTTAAATAAATCACGTTATATCATGCAGCAGCTAAGCTAAAAATGTTAAAAATTCCAAGAATTCACAAGACCTTGATTTTAGCAATCGTTTTTAATCAGCTCATAAATACCTAATGTCATGGACTGGTAAATGATAGTTCAAAATTTTGTTGAATTGTTTAGCTACATAATTTTGTTTTTTCAAAATTGAATGGTAATAAAAATGATATGATTAAAGGATTCGAATTTTAAGACAAAAACTCTAGTATGCGAACTTGAACATTTTTGTTCACGTCTCATCATGATCAATGATCAGTTTTAAGGTCAATCGATTTCCAGATTCCAAGAGTAGCATGCCTATGAATTTTACTACAGTCCATATACTTAATTGTTAAGCGTAGAGCAAGAGCAAATGAAATGAAAAGTGAAACTTGTTTTCCTTTGTTATACATAGTTAACCCACGAGACTGCAACTACGGCAGCATCTGGAAGTGGAAGACAAGGTTGCACGCATACAAGCCCTTTCATGAACTAAATCCACGGCACGCACTCATGAAATTCAAGGGTAAGCCAAAGGGTTGTTTTGTTTTGCTCTTCAAGAATAGAACTTTTATGGAACATGCCACAAGTAAATGAGAGGTAATATAATACGATGGACCTCGGTCGAGGTGACCACAACAAGTTGAGAATAAATTTTTGGATTCAATGTCATCCTATTTATAACCGGGGATCATCAGACAGATATCTTTAAAGTTCTGGATATGACACTTACCTTTCAGCGCACACCGATATTTTTAAGCCTTCTCAAGGTAAAATGTGCAAAGTTCTTGAAATTAGAATCCTAAAATAGAATATAAAAGAATGACAGGTTTAGGCATAGAAATTGTGTGAACAATTAGTAAATGTTTGGGGCGAAATAAGACAAAACATGTTACGCTTCCTATTGTTAAATCTCATACTAATTACAATTAAATGATTTGATCTGACTATCATTATTTTGTAGAATTTGTGTAATTTTACATGGCTGACAAACTGTTGACAAGTGCTGTTCATTGTAATTAGGCTACTCCACTATGATGCTTCATAAAGTTTCTACGAACACGTAACTTTAATTGTAGATAAAAAGTCTGAACTCAGACTTAATAATTTGGATTGTTCATCGTTCATTAAAAAAGACCTTAACTTAGTTTCCTTCTTTTTGTTGCTCTCATTCTCGATGAAGAAGTTCAGACATATTACGTTACAGGCGCCTTTTGTATTATTCTTTTGTTTGTTTATTCAGGAGTGCCTTCATGCTTTAATTTTAACTTGCTCTCATTAATTCATTATTCAAGCCCACTCCCCGCTCAACAATAACTCATGAAGAACAACTAAATTGAGAATAAAAGTCTGAAATTTTGTAGAAGGAAATACGTTTTCACTATTATGAGAACAAAGTAAAATTCTAACTGAAAATAAATAAGACGAAGGATTTTCACTACACTGACCTTCAAGTCACCACGCTGACTAGTTGTGTTTACGCAGCGGTCAAAATTAGGTATGAACTTTTAACTAGATTGATTTAGTGCACAAATGGGCAAAATGTGAACTCAAGCATGATTTTTACAGACATCAAAATACCCCTTCCTGTCTGACTATATTATTTTTTAACATGAGAAACAGCACCATAACAGAAGCCTTTAACAATATCCTTAGTCCATGGAAGTGGTCACGGATAATTCAGTTCAGATCCCATGTCTGTCAACGTCAATGTTTTATTGTCAACGAAATCAACCCAAAAATCGAAATTACACACGCATTTACCTGTTTAGGTAAAGCCTGAGTAACTCATTCAGATTAATGAAGGATATTTCGTGATCGCGTCACCAAAAAAAGGCATGTTTTCTCCCAAATCAAATTCATTTGAGGATGTTTTGAATGATTGAGTGCAACATAAATTTTGCATGCACATAAGCTTACGCAGCTTACCTAAATAATGTCGTTATTATGCTGTCAAGCAGGTACTAGAAACATTCCAAAAAATTAGATCAAATTGTTACTTCCTCATCATCACCATAATAATCTTCAATTTGACGTGGGTTCCCCTTTCTTTCCCATGAAGCTTGATTGGGTGGATGGCCCTTTCATTGCGGTTAAGTCTGTGGCATCTAACCATGCAATTTTCTGTCGGTACAGGTGTTGAATAATATGAGGATCTGATAATCTCTGAAAGCTCCTTCTGTGACCGCACTACTCACAGTCAGAAATTATCGATGAGTTATGAACAAAGTGAATGTTGGTTTGTCAAAGTGACATGAATATTCAGAGAGCTTCTGCAAAGAAATTGAGCGCTCCATTTACCAGTTTCACGCATTCCTTTTGTTATTATTATAGAGGGGCAAATTTTTACAGATGAAATAATGGGTGTCGCTTTTATATAACAAAACTTGTTACATTGTTCTCAAATATGACATAATAACAATAGTTTAAGTGCACTTTATATTAATACTGGTCAGTTTGAGTTTTTTCCAAGCCAATGTATTTCTTCTGAGATGATGGCAGTGCCGACATATATACGCAATTAGCGCATGTGAAATTGCTAATTAAAATTTTGCGAGCAGGAACAAAAATAATGGAGCACTCATTCTTTTCTCTTCGTTGCGCAACCTTTATAATGCGACTTCAACTCTAGTCCTAGTCTCAGTTGACAAGTGCATGAAAGGTTAAATATTGCCTTTTCAAAAAAAATTCCACCATACAGAGACAACGTTTTCTGGTTACAAAAAGAATAATAATTATAGTGACAAGAAGAACTTGAGTTGGTGATTCCTCGATGGAAATTTCAAATCTAGACTTGAGTTAGAACTACGCCATATGAGTGGGCAAGTCATGAATTTTCTTGAAGATGTCGGTTGGTTAAGCAATATAAATAAATCATGTTTACATACTTTTCTAATCATTAAAATATTAGTTATTTCGTGTCTAGAGAGCAATTAATTTCTTCCTGTACACAGGTATTCAAATAAATATTTTAAATGGAATTCATTGTAATAATTTTTTTGAAGAAGAGCAGACCACCCTATTACAAAAGAGTTGGTCAGTCGAGTCATCCTTTTCATCCTGTAAGGCATCTCTTCTGAAAAAAGAGTTCTCAAGTGGTAAACAAAAATAAATGAAGAGAGGAACAAGTAGGCTCTTTGTTGTTCTTTGGCTAAAGTACACATTCTAAAGAAGTAGTGATAAAGTCCTTCTGCCAAAAACAGAAACTTAAAAATATTTATGTTGATCTTGTTCCTTCTCAAACAATAAAACAGAAAGTAAAAGTTTTCTTATCGCCAAAAACGAAAACTAAGATTTAGCCGAAGTAGATAAAAAACATTAAGGAAAGATATTAACTACATGTGTAGTTTTTGTTTGAAATATGATCGTAAGAAGTTGATGAATGCACCTTCTTTGTTCTTATGCTCCACTCGAAAAAGTTGGCGTCTACGCATCTCATTTTTTATTCATTATTGTCAATACGCTTTTTATTATTACGAGTCCACTACTACCACGAACAACTTTAAATGCACACACGTTGCAACGGAATGCATTTTATTCAATCTGCTAATTTCAAGATTGTTTGAATAAAAAATAGTCCATAATTATTTTTATGAGACAACTTTGTTGTGCTTATAAGAGGGCTTGACAAGAAAAATCACTAGAAAAAGTGATTGCATACTAAGGACCCTTATAGGAAGTTTTTGGCTGCGTCTGCGATTATGATTACGATTGTCGCATAAAAATGTTTGAGCAAAACATGCTAAGAATAATGTCACCAGGTTGCTATTTACAGAGTCATAATTTAAGATATACTATGGCAGGTCGCGTAAGGCGCTCCTCAAGAGACTTGGTATACGTTCGGAATGCAGATGCAATATTAGCCAAGCTAGTTCAATCAAAGCCAACAACAAGATCCGTAAAGTCAGATCTATTTTTGAATAGATTAGATTCAGGGCTCAGGTAATGGTATTATTATTTCATGAGTAGAATTAGTGATTAGACTGATGCATTGTTGAGGTAATACGTGATGTATTCATTATGCGGCTAATGACAATTTTTAAAAAGATTTTATGATTATGACTCACAATGACATGTTCACCTGCATAAGAAAAGTATGTGACATGCATGGAAAATGCTAACAATGTTTCGTGTATTACAGCAACTATTTTAAAATGTACTGATGTATAAGCTTTTAATGGCGACAAATTATTCAACAGGTATCATTCATTCATACACAATTCCATTTTGGTTTTTTTTGCAACTCTCAGAATGAGTACTTGTCGATTTCCATAATACCAAATGTGTTCAGGACATGAGCGAGAGATGGAATTTTTTGACCGGTTAAAGGATTCTAAATTGAAAGTAGGAACACTAAGTAGAAGTCGCTGAGTAATTTAAAGTTATATGAACATTGTACACTGTCTGTCAGACGATGAGTGCGTCTTTCAATCTTTCATACATCAAAATACATAGTATCACGTTTAATCTTGAAGCATCGTTCCTCAGTTTATAGTAGCGCAATTACTAATTATCTGTATCTACCATTCTCATTATAATACATACTTGCGGTGTAAATAGTTTACCTGACTGCAAAATGAACCTGCGATCGAGTTCAAATTAGGCACCGCCATGCTGACTTGCCCTTACCTCGGCCGCACATTTTTTACTACAAATAACGTAAAATTAACTCATTGTTAAAGCTCATTCGTCAGTAATCATGATCAATGGATTGGGTTTAGTTTAGTTGGTACGAAGAGTATAACAAAACAAAGCTTGCAGTGGTAAACAATGAGAAACAAAGAATACAAAAGAAACAATTTTGTTTCTAGTATTGCTGCTCACTGAAACTGAAAACTTAATTGTTTGTTTCAGTCCTTTAAATCTTACTTTGCTAAATCTGAATTGTTGAAGCTTTGTTATTTAATTCCAACTCTTCTTCTTGTGTTTTTTCAATTAGGAGGATAAGAACAAAAACGAATTGAAATTTTGAAGAATTGGTTTGCAATTTACAATTGCATTATCCACCGACTGAACATGCCTATGATTTTATGCGAAATTTGGAATGATTTGAATCTGCATTTGAAAAGACATATACAAGTAGTTGATGTATAGGTATGCATGAACGCAAAAACTGCGACTTCAACAGTACCCTTTTACTTTCCGTAAGGCGTTGCTCCTTCTTCAAACTTAATCATTGTCATGACAAGAGCAAAGTTTAAAAGTTATTCTGTATAGGCTTTAAACGTATGAACTGCGAACCATTTAATTTTCTTGTATATCGCTCGATACACTTATGTAAAAGCTCATTGATTGTAAGAGTTTAAAATGCCTTCATTTATATTGCTGCGTGTACATTGTTGTCTTCTTTTCTTGTCGGTCAGTCAGCAATAGAAGCAACCAACTCAGTCTCGAGCATGAGAAGCTGAATGAATGCATTTAAAAGGCTTGATATAATGCAGATATGTATGAAATGCGTTATCCCATGATCAAATCCCTTATGCGATGTGCGCATACACATCCCTCCACCACACCACTATCTCAGCAATCATTCAAAATACATAGGATTGTTGCAACAATGAGAAAGAAAAACAAGATTTTCAGTTTCGTTTTCATTCGTTTGAAATTATTGCATTATCCTTAAAGTGCAATTTAGTCACCACTTTGCATGCGTAGCAAAAGGGTGCAAGCGTTTGTTTGTGCGTGGATTATCATGCGTCGTCTTTTATTCAGTAATTTTGCTCAGCCGGATTTTTCCTTTACTTGTGATTCAACATTCATGACTAAATTATAATCTCTCCTGGAATTCGATCGAAATCTGAAGTGTTTGTTCGACCACGTTTTTTATAGTTTTTTTTTTTATCACGGAAGGCAATTTTGTTCTGTAGCGAGTGAATGGTCGTTTCGAAAGACTAGTTTTTGCTACCTGTTGAAATTTTTTAGCATGTTTCTTTTGCTGGAGGATGGCAATGATTAAGATGAAAAATGTGATTGGATCCTAATTCAAAGGAGTTGTTCTGTTCAAGTCACAAAAGTGCACGCAGAAAACGCATCGCTCATTTCTTGTTTTACAACTTTAGCAAAACACGTGTGTGGAAAGGGAGTTCATCTCCTCTTTGCGTGTGCATTTCTCAAAGAAATATTCATAAGTATTTGGTTGGGCGTGGAGTCAGTTCCGCTTTTGATTTATATATCTCACTTTGCTTCTGGAGAAACTCGGAACTAATATTCTGGTAAATTCCTTTAAGAAATATTGATTGGAACAGCCCTATTGGTGCAGCTAATTAAAATTAAAAAAGTATGTAGTGAGTGACCTTTAAAAAATGACTGAAAAATTGTGAACAAAGTACTCAAATTAATTACAGTTAACTGTGCAACCCTTGAAAAAACATAAAGAATTTGTTCAACTTCTAAATTCACAATTGAGACTCCACAAATTCAAGGTAAGCTGAATAGAAAAAAATTAATTAAGGTCGATGTGATATTTGATAAAATGTGTCCCTAGCTCAAGAGTGAGACATCCTTTTGTTAATTTACGTTTTACTCATTTGACCAACTAAATGACACTCGTTTTTCAGTGTCAATCATGATTATTTATGCTTCCAATTTGGGACATTGCATAGGTCGCGATTCTCCATGTATTCTCTTCCGTTTTTCGCAAAAATGTGAGTGTCAAATGCAAAATTATTATTTGAGCTGATGACGTTCTTGACTTCACTAAAAGCGTGGCAATATATGCACAAAGTACACATAGGGAGAAAATATGCATTTACTTATGTAGTTTGCTACGTTTCTGAGATAATGAATGAAGTGCAATGTCGTACAAAAAATTTTAATTCAATAAACCTTAACGGTACGGCGCGGTCATTTTTAATCAATAATCATTTAAATTGCAAAACTCATATTCGAAATCTTAATTTGTGGATGGGATGGAGTTTAAAAAGTAATTTATTTGTGATATTGATATTCTCGCATTTTGGTTTAAAAACGCATGTACCACCCATTCATCAATTGAAAAATAAAAGCTTTAACAGATAAAAAGTGGATTGGTCAAGTGAATGGCTCTTCAAATGTTGAAAGGGATGGCAAGAAATAGGCAAAAGAGATATCATTAAACAACTTTTAATTTAATTTTTTATGCGTTTCAAATACAAACCTTCAACAAGAATTTTGAAGTCTGAAAGTTCACAGACGTGTGTACATTGTACGATCTTATGTTCTCGGTAAATAAACGCATACCTCAGCTACTTTGCATTACTTATAGCTAGGTAGAATTTTCATTTTTCTTTGTTTTGAGATTACGACAAAAATTTTCACTTTATGTCCGTACTAGCGTAGTAGCCACTAGTCCTCCCATACGTACATCATTTTCAATTGTTCAAGCAAAAAAGGTCTTCACACTTTCAATCTCCTTTTCAAAGATGAATTTAGTAGGTGAATTCTAAAAAAGAAAAATCAAGTCAAGACGAAGTCTCAAAAGAATTTTTATAGAGAAGATGGACGATCAACGTTGTAAAACAAAAAATACATGCAAAAACATCAATATCATTTCTTTCAACTGTCTTTATTGAAAGATGATGCACGTGTTTCATTGTTTTATATATCATTTATTGACATATAAAAAATCCGTGAAAGCATGATTTTGATATGACACATCACAAAAGGCATCAAACTTTTCTAATTCTAAATTGATATTTTTTCACTACAGTACAATGATGAGGACGATAAGCTTCCTAGTCATTACTGCCTATCTAGTTCATTTTGTGCATCGTCAGCGTCAGAATTTGCGAGCAATAGTTTTTTACCTTGATCTTGTTAGTGTAGATTGAAATTAGGTAGGAAAAATTGGGTAATTTATGTATGAACTCCAATCTAACTCTAACACATTTGAGCCAAAATAAGTATAAATTCAAATTTTCAGTTAATCAAGCAGAAATTAAATGAAAAATTAAGGATAAAAATCACTTAATCACTTGCAAATTAAAAAAGTTGTGGGACGAATCGGCATTACGTTAGGGTATGTGTCGAATGAATAGGTGCATAGAAACTTGAAGCAGTGTCCCAGAGAATGTTTTGCAGGTGGCAAGGGCAATGCAATGAAAATTGATTATTTATTTCTAATAAGCCCGTCAGCATCTTTTCAATTATATTGAAAACTTCTTAAAAAGCTCTCATTCGTCAAACCTTAATCTAATGAGCCTGCAACGTTTGACAGTGATTGCACCTCACTTTAAAGTGATTGACACAATTGTCACGTCGCCTGTATTTAGCCTAAATTTTGCATACTTTTGTTTCACTCAGAGAATTTTTGATTGGTTGCGATCTAATAATTCTTGTCTAATTTGATCGAAAGAGTCAACGGCAAGGGATATTTGCATTAAAGTCGAAAACTTTTGAGAGATGCAGAATCGTTAAAATCATTCGCTTGTGATGTTTGCAAAAAAGAAAAAATTTTCTACAAGATCTCTAAATCGTGATCACCATTGATCCTCACGATGTTGTTGGCCGTTGACAAATCAATAAAAAAGTGCAACTGCACCATTTAGACAATTTTCATGCTGGATTATTGCCACTTCAATTTAATACTTGTAAGGACGCACTGATGCATGCGCAATTCATACAAAACGTCAAATGTAGAATCGTTCTTGTGTACGAAGATGAGTAATGACTTCGCATTTTTTTGTTCTGCCGATCTTTTATTCGTATTTCAAAGAAAACACATTTCTTTATATCGGCCTAACTCTAGTAAGCTTCCTTATTATGAAGATATTTTGAAAAATCTCGTAAAACAAAGGCACAAAAAAATGAAAGAAAAAGTGAAGATTTTTTTATCGCGTGAACAAAGTAAACTTGTTATACACTGAAGAAGATGTATAGGTATGCATGCATGAATATACGAACGAGCTAAATTTACGCACGCATTAATCAGGTCAATAAGCAAACGAATTACAGTTATCAAAAAAATCATTATCATCCATCATCAACAGCAGAGTAAAAAACTAAAATCCTCCTTTTCTCATATTTTACCTTACCATGCGGCATAAGGTATTCAATGTTTATTTCTCTGAACGCGGATGCTATTACGCCTACAACTTTTCTATCGTCGAAATCCTCTGAAATGTAAGTACACATGTATGTATAGCTACATAAAAGTAGAAGTAATGCCGAGGGATGGCTTTAAGCAGTATTTATTTTTTTATGCACCAAAATAGGGACTATTTTGCGGTTTCAGTCTGTTGGTTTTTAAGAAGCATAATACGTACCCTTTCTACCTCAATTAGAATTTCAAAGAAAAATGAAAGTAAAACACGGATCTAATCAGAATGAACCTAAGTAAACCACAGCGAACATCTTCGCGGGCAGAAGATAAAAGTGTAACTAAATTGCAAATGAAAAATCCAGGGATTAAAAGTGGGAATGGTTTAGCCTTATTACAAAAGGGTTGCAGCTTTCCTCAATGCGTAATTTAGTTTTACAGCATTGGAAATATAAATGATGCAACTTAAAACACAATAGCAATCAACATGATTGCCTACTTATTAAAAGGTTAATTTTTTTCATGTCCCTAAACTTTTTTTCAACTTACTTAACCAACCTGAATGCAATGCCTTGAATTTTTAAATACAGGCAGGGGTTCAATGAAACTGCAACCCCTGCAAACTGCAGTTTTTAGAACAACGCCTAATCGCAAGTGCGTTTAGCTTGTAAGATTCCTTTCATATTATTCTTCTGAACAAAATTTAAATGCAAAAAATGCCACGCACTTTACTTAATGAAAGGGTCAAGTAACATGCGGGATTGTCAACATTGCTTACCCATTAGTGTAAGGCGCAGAGAGACTTCAGTCAGAATGACATGATGGCAATCATTTCTATAAAGTTTTCCAATTGTTAGCATTACAACATAAAAACAATATGAAATGACGATGAAGAGTTAATCTAGAAAGATCATCTAATCGTGCATTCCAAATGATGTCTAAAATTACTCTAAGGCAAGGTTATTCAGTGCAGTTGTGTCAAATACAGAGATAGGTATCAAATCGCCATTCTACGATTACAATTCTTTTTTCTCCATAATTAGTTTTTTTGCGTTGATCTTGGCTTTCATACTTTCAGCATCATCCAAATCAAGGTACAGTACATTTACCTTCAACAACGTATGTTAAGTACCATTATTGTAATTTTTCTTTGGAATTTTTTGAAGGGAAATTAAAATGATTGGATCTTAATTTTAAAATCAAATTATTATAAAAACCCATTCTCTCTTTCCTCTCAAATCAAGATATCGGTAAGAGTAAGAGATCCGATCATAAATTGGTGATACCTATATGACTTACGGTTGGTGAGTGGGTCATGCATATTACTTTTACCTCACAGTTTTCCATTTGCTCTTAATACTAACGTACTTGTGTTCTTGATAATTATTGCCGGCAAAGGTAAAGTTTGGAAGGTTTCCGCCACATACACCCTACTTCGAAGGTTTACAATTCAAGATCAGTCTTCCAAAAAAAAATGTTCCGACGACTTCATCTATGAATCTAATGAGTGATCAGAGGTTGATGATGTCTCTATTATCGACATTTTGCAAGCCATTGATACGTCGAATTAAATCCTAATTTTTCCTCTGTACCATACAACGCCCAAGGCTTCATTTGGTAATGAAAATGAACATTTTTCTTATCCACATTTAATGCACCAGTCATCACCAAAGGCCTTGTCTTCGCTGCAGTATAACTTTCCTTTGGATTAAAGTGCAAAACTTGCTGAATGCGGTGATTATCGAAAGTGACAGGGAAGATGCCCTCTAAAATTCACCCACCTTAAGGAATCTTGACCACACAAGTT
>JAHZMX010002518.1:0-16297 GCA_027743895.1 Seira musarum | reverse complement strand
TGCCCCTTTTGGTAAGACTGGGGCTGATACTGACGCTTAGCGTAGCGTAACATGTTGAATTTGTACTTGTCCTGGTGTACGACGCCATTTTCAGTTATACAAAGGAGCTGAGATGAATTGTTTCTGATTTTGACTTCTGAATCTCGCTGATTCCTTTAAACACAAAGATTGAAATGCTAGTTGCACATGTTCCATCCATTATCAAAAAGTAAACGACAACAATTGGATCAGTTTTTCCTCTTAAACTTACGAGGAATATTAGGAGTTGTGAGGGCTCCAATTGGGCTGTAAGTTTTCATACAGATAGTTTTTGGTGAAATTCGCTTGTTTGCAAAGTTTCATCCGGCACCTCTTTGATTTGCCATTTTTATTGCAAAATTATTTTTTTTCATGACTGACTTTGGAATTTTCCTGATGGAAAATCGTATGTAAAAATCGGATGACCTTTCTATATTTTTTATATTTTCTCCACATTTAAAAATCTTTTTCTTTGCATGATTCAAATGTAAAATCCACGCGAAAGGAGGAATCAATTTCGAAAATCAAATGCATGGTATGATGTTTGACGCGGATGTATATTATTTCAAATGCATACCGCCATTGAGCTTTGAATTCGTTGCGGGGATTTTGAGTTTAAATGTCAAGTCAATATTAAGCCATAATTGTCATTTCAGCTAACCTGCTTATAAGAAAACTGCTCAAGCTTTGAACACAGTGCATTTGATTTCCGAAATTGATTCCTCCTTTCACGTGGATTTTACGATTGAATTAAGCAAAGAAAATGATTTTTAAATGCAGATAAAAATATAGACAGGTAGGGACCTGTGCATCGCCCGATTTTACATACAATTTCTCCATAAGGAAAATTCCAAAGTCAGTCATGAAAAAAATAATATTTGCAATAAAATTGGCAAATCAAAGAGGTGCAGTATGAAACTTTGCAAACAAGCGAATTTTACCAAAAACTATCTGTGTTTAAACTTACAGCCAAATCGGAGCCCTCACAACTCCTAGTATTCCTCGTTAGATGTTTGCCCTTTTCGGCATTAAATCGACAAAGAAACAAGAAAAAATAATCAAACTAAAAACCTAATCTAATATCTAATTAATAAAATTGTACCCAAAACTATCTAATGTCAATGTCACGTTTTGTAGCAGTTTCGACTTGAATGCAAATGCACAACAAAAAAATCCTTAAACGTTGCCCCTTTTGGTAAGACTGGGGCTGATACTGACGCTTAGCGTAGCGTAACATGTTGAATTTGTACTTGTCCTGGTGTACGACGCCATTTTCAGTTATACAAAGGAGCTGAGATGAATTGCTTCTGATTTTGACTTCTGAATCTCGCTGATTCCTTTAAACACAAAGATTAAAATGCTAGTTGCACATGTTCCATCCATTATCAAAAAGTAAACGACAAAAATTGGATCAGTTTTTCCTCTTAAACTTAGATGTTTGCCCTTTTTGGCATTAAATCGACAAAGAAATAAGAAAAAATAATCAAACTAAAAACCTAATCTAATCTAATTAATAAAATTGTACCCAAAACTATCTAATGTCAATGTCACGTTTTGTAGCAGTTTCGACTTGAATGCAAATGCACAACAAAAAAATCCTTAAACGGAAATGGATTTGTGTTCGTATTCACCATTCAACTACTTTTGGATTGACGCGGCGATCAAAGCATTGGTACGCGTAAATGCATGTAAGCAAACAACTTTTTCAAATCTANATCTAATTAATAAAATTGTACCCAAAACTATCTAATGTCAATGTCACGTTTTGTAGCAGTTTCGACTTGAATGCAAATGCACAACAAAAAAATCCTTAAACGGAAATGGATTTGTGTTCGTATTCAACATTCAACTACTTTTGGATTGACGCGGCGATCAAAGCATTGGTACGCGTAAATGCATGTAAGCAAACAACTTTTTCAAATCTAATATCACTTGAAACACATGCTTTTACTGTTTACTCCTACGCACCTGCACTTTTAGACCGGCACTTGGCACACGGCTTTGCAAAAAGGTCCGAAAAGAGAAAAAATGGGAAAATCGAATGGAAACATGGAAAGACAAGGATGTTTTTATCGATTCCAAACGTTATAACTATAACATAACTCAAGAATAACAAAACTAAATAGTAATTGTTCAGGCACAATAAAACATTCCAAAATTATGATAAGTACATCACACATCTCACAAAAACGACATTCTTCGAGAAAAATTGCAAATGAATCAATGTTTTAAATCATTGAATGTATTTAAAAGCAGCGTCGTTAAATCGGTTGGGATATGAAAATGAAGTGGGCTAAAATTAATGTTTATTATTTTTTTCCAGAAGAGAATGAATGATGCTTTATTTTGTACTCGAGAGTTTCAACGAGGAGAATCTGATTGGAGGATGGAGGAGGACTAATATTAAGAGGAGAGGATAATAAATGCTTTTACGTCTAGGAGTCTGCACTGGATGTCACCACACGTAATTTTCTCCAGTTCCAGTCCATTGTTCTATTTATAAGTCTTAGTCTACCTATTCACAACGATGACAATGAATTGAGAAAAAAAACATCTTGATTCACACAGTTTTAGTATACTTAAAAACTTTCTCTTTCTCCAGAAAAACAATTACAAATTAACAATTTATTAGGAGTAGCACTAGACTTCTGAAAGGCTGCTTTCTACTTTCCAAGTTTTAGACAGATCAAGATCAGGTTTTTGACTGGAAGAACGAGGCCAGTGAGAAGTAGGAGCAATGTGAAGTGGTGCGTTGTGATATGATGAGATGACAAAATGATCCGTATCTCTCTTTTTCTTCTCACTTTTTTTTTGCTATGTACATACCTATATTGTATTGCGAATGTCGAATGTGGAATTTACGACTTCTAGTCAGAGTACAGCCAAGTCTGTTATGTTTATAGTTATGATCGTTTTTATTGCCTCTAAGCAATCCACGCTTACGTCGAATAGTTATATGTATTATATAGATTTCGGCACGAAGTAGGACTTATATGACATTGCACTGATGTGATGTACCTCTTAAGAGCTGGAGAAAAATTTCAGTTTCCTTCCTTAAAATTACTGGAGACCGAAGACAGAAGGAACAACAACCTCTAAATGCATTACGCCTAGGATGTAGTGATTTTAATGTATGCCAATAATGCTGATCGTGAGTAATGTTATGTTGAATTTTGAAGATGATAAAAGTTTGAGAGATGTGGAAGGGAAATAGAAGTAAAAGAGAAGCAACAAGCAAAACAGACAGCGACAATCCAGGTTATTCTCACGGTGCAAAAGCCAGATCGACTGGAGGAAAACAAGTGTGCGAAGACTCGTTTTTCTTCCGTGTGAAGAAGTTGATGTTGACTAGCTCGCCGACTTCTGCGTGATTCGATAGTAGACCTGGAACGGAGAAAAAAAGGAATTTCCATCATTCCATTCTAAACCAACGAGAAAGTATTTGGAAGAAAAAAATGGAAATGAGATTGGAAAAGAAAAGAGAAAGTGTCTCATGATATGATCTTGTTGCTTTCCATCATGAAATAGAAAAAAGAAAGCAAAAATCAAACAGACGTAATAGTCGTAATAAGCCGAATGAGAAAAAAAGAATGTGAAGAGATATGATGAGTAGGTAAGTGGGAATCTGTGTTTCATTTTGAGTGAATGAGTGTGTTGATAATGATAATGTGTGATGCAATGTAAAGGATACGGGAAAATAGGGAAATGAAAGGAGATTTTACATGGATTTATGGCTCCTGGTTTCACAATTTTCTTTTTACTTCCTTCTACATTGAACGTCCTACAACAGCCCCCGAAGGATAAATATTGCTGCGGTCAGCGGACACAGCATTTGTGTTTAAACTTTAAAGATATTTAGCATGGCATAGATAGTTGGTTAAATGTGTTTTAAATTCGAAGATATGTAGAGCTGATTTAGAAAGGAATTATACTGGAAATATCTAATAATAGAAATTACCATTGTTTAAACCAGATTTTCAATCGGAATTTCTTTTTTCTAAATATATTTTAAATTCATTTCCGTTCTACTTCTACCCGACGAGTTAAGAAATGAGGCTTTTAAAGCGATAAATGATGTTACGCTTGCTCGTACGTAGCTGGAAAACGCGAAAAATGGAAAAGAAAAAGTATCGTTTAACTTATCTTTTGTAATACAACTGAATAAATTAGAAATACATACAGAGTAGCTTGTAAAGGAAATCTCATACAATCCTATTCACCGAAGCCAGGTCTTTCGAGCAATACAGATTGGAACAATCGTTCTCGCGAATAAATAAGATCTTTCAGGAGATATACAACTCGTGCACACGAACAGACTTGTGAATAAAAATTAATGCTGGCTAGGCTGCACAATTTTGTTGAATACTTACCTAATAATAAATAGAGATATGGCTTTAGGCTGCTAAAGAGTAAGCAAAAGAAATCCCAATAAAAGGCAGCACCATCGTAATCAATTTCGCGATTCGGCCTCCAAGAAAGAATGTCATTTATAGTTTCTTGTGACGTGATTTCCAAATTCTTTTAATAACGTTTTAATGTCCTATTGTCAATTCGCACTTGTTTTTGACGATTGACTTTACCACTGTTCATTTTTCGTTTCCTTCATTTACAGTATCGTATACTGCAAATTAAATATTCCTTTATGATTTTTACTACAATATTTTATTGAGGCAGTGGTATTGAACATTGTGCAATGGATTTTCGCATTAAAAATTTCTCATCTACTCACAAGTCACGAAAAATGACGACTTGACTTATTGTACAAATGTTTATTCGAAATTAGCGGATGTTATTATTACATTATACTATCCTTCTTACGTAGGTATGCATGGGCTTGAATTTTTTTGTAGGACTGCAACAACAACTAAACGTAAAACACGAAGTTACAAGTCATATGGGTAGGGTGTTGTAATGAAGTAATGACGCAGTTTGAGTTTACAGTAAACTATTAGGCAAACGATAATATGATTCATAAAAATATGGCATCCAACTTGATGGTACTTATGTCGGTGTATATTACTGTATTCACCAAAATAAAGAACGAATATTTTTTTAACTAGATTAATAAAGTACGATTAATACGAGGTTCAAAAAAAAAAAAAAAAACATTTTCCCCTTTAGTATGAAATGATCTTGAAGAAGAATCAATTTCGTAAAATTCACTGAATCAATAATTACTTAGAAATGTGATAGTTCAAGATCAGACTGTGACTCATCACAACCACTGATGTTGTTGTTGAAAGACGAACATATTCCCAATCCAATTATTCCCGAGTCTTTTGGTGGAAAATTGAGCAGGCCTAGATGAAATTTAAAAAATAACTTTTGGAAATGTTCTGCTTAATATTGCATGATTACTAATCTTATGCTCTATACCTGGAATTCGCATTGAGGGGCTAGGAACCAGCTTCTGATAATCACTTGCAGTTCGCCCCTGTCTATCCTTTGATTCCTTATTTGCCCCCTTTTCAACCAAATAGTCAAAAATTATTGGGGATTCCAAAGCAGAAGCCTGATGCAAAATAGTTACATCGTCCCACATGTAAGACGCATTGATATCAGCCCCATTTTTCAGTAAAATTTCCAAAGTCATAATATGGCGGTTGCATGGATTGTTCATCTCGTCATCGTCGTAACTTTGAATCTTGTAGAATCTCTTGACTATGCCATTATACTTTATTATCTTTTGTGAAAGTTTGGAAGCATCCTCCACTGTTATTTTCCCTGGTACAGTGACATTGGTGCTATTTTTACGAGGGTTGGATTTTCGCCTTTTTCTTCTAGGTGGTTTAAAGTCATCAACTTCCTCTTCAACTTCAGCTGCACAAGTTCCGGGATGTGGATGATCCATAATTTCCATCAGGTAAAACCAACTGTTACTAATGAGCACCATGTGAAGAGGCGAAGCACCGTTTGGGTTGAGCATATTAGGGTCGATTTTGTCGTTCCTTTGGATCAGAGTTGCTGCGAATATGGCTTGCAGGAACTCCCAATTTGAGTTCATTGCTATAGACAAATCAAAGAAAAACAAGTTGAAATTAATTAGTTTAATTAGTACTTACTTTAACGGGAAAAATATTAAGATTGCATATTTACCAGCGAAATGAAGGGGAGTCCAAGCATTTTCACCAAAGATTAACTGAATTTGGGAGGAATCCATCACAGATAGAATTTGGCACAACATTTTCTCCGTGATTTCTTCGCCCCTTCCAAACAAAGCCAAAGTATGCAGGATTGAAACTTGCATGTCAACATTCATACCTTGACCTTTCTCCGATACATGCCTTTGCAAAATCTTCAACGGAACAGAGATTTCCACGAATTTTTTCAATGAATCCGTATACCCCTTGAACGAGTCAATGAGAATGTGAGCAATTGCCATGTTCCCTTCAATTAACGCCAAGTGCAAAACGGAGCCTTTATCTTTGACGTAATTGTAGTCCACAACTACTTTCTCCCCTGGAGAATTAGCATGTTCATTCAGAGAACTGGGACCTGCCACCTCTGAGCTTTTCTCTACTTCATCCAACTTCCAAATAAGAGGCTCCTCGTCGTCGAGTATGCTCGCTGTCCACATAGGGTCAAAACCACGTTGGAATCTCACATCTGTGATTGCCTTCAACTCAATCTCCTGTCCGACCTCATTTTCTCCCTTATCCTCCTCATCAACTACCATCGCTACCGTGAGCTTCTTCTGCTTCCCTTTGCCCCTCTTTTTGGGTTCAGCATCAACAGGGTTTTGTTCTTGTTCGCCATTGTCATTTTCCAAACAATAATGTTGGATGAGAAAAAGTCGCAGTCGTTGCCACATTATATTCTCTTTCATCTTCTTTCGTTGCTGTTGAAGAATCATGTAATCATCGAAAAACTTTCTGACTCTTTGGCATTGATCATGGAAGAGGACGTTGTTGAGAAAAAAGTTGATGTAATAAACACCCGTGTTTTTCTGTCGTCCATAGTCCACAAAATATTGAGCCAGGAGAAAGTCAACGAGTATGTCATGCAAGAATTTGGTTTGTCCATTCACTTCTTGTACGAAACCCATCAAATAGAGGTCATGCTCATCCTCCAAGTTGCAGGTGAGAATGTGTCGAACTTGTCGGCAATCTACTACGTATCTTTCCGCATGTGTATTGATTGCCAACCTAACTTGAAGACGACTCATTTTTCTAAAAATAGTTTCTTTTTGGACTTCGTCATGCATTGCGTAAAATCTATTTCCAGCGGTTGGCTGAATTGAAATTATATAATTTTCATAGAAGTAATCAAACTTTGATTGGACAAACTTTTCCAGAAACTTGGTAAGTGAAATATTGAGAAACTTCAAACTAGTGTTAGAAGCTTCATTCTCGAAATATCGGGTCAAGTCCGGGGTGAAATGCTCTGCAACGATGATCAAGTGAAAGGGGCAAGCTCCAAGCGTTTTGTAAAATTGTGGTATATCCCCATCCAGTTGATGGTACAATTGCGCAACAAATGATTTGAGTCTTTGCCAAAATGGATCGTAATCCTCCGGTTCCAATTCAGTGATGTCTCCTAAATTCCTCCCACGTTTCTCCTTACGCTGAAAATTTTTCATTTTCCAGTATTTGTACAGGAATGCGATTTGTTCTTCATATGAAATGGGTAGCATTTCGAAACAGTCGAGGAGTTCATCAATCCAGGTCTCTCCTCGGACCAACCAGCTAATTACGGTTTCATCAATTTTCGCTTTCAAATGTGTTCGCGCTGTGACCCACACACGAGCACATGACTGGTGCCAGTTGATTTTCCTGAGGATGGTCAACATCGTTTCCAGTGTGTCTGGGGACATTTCATCCAGCTCATCGAGAAAGACATCAGCAATTAAAATATTACTGTCTTCCTTCTTCTCCTTCTTAATTTTTACCCGTCTACAGTCATCCTCTCGGATTCGATCATACTCAAAGAAAAAGCTTTGGACTTTGTGGATTTCCGATTGTTCGGTGATTTTAAAGTAAGAAATGATAAGTTTCGAGAGTGTCCACGAGCTTCTGGGCGCCTTTGCCAAAATTTTAGAGGCTTGCTTCAGATTAATATAACGAATCCAGCGGGTTGGATCTCTCGCACTGATTTTCTCCAGCAGATTTGCAAACACGGAGGTAGAACCATGATGAGGATAGGAATACAGGATCGTTAGTCGATTTTTTTCCGTTGGATAAGGATGAGGCGATGGAGACGGTTCCTACAAAATTTTACGTTATCATTTTGAAATGCATTTTCAACATCAGCAGAGTTACATAAGTACAATACCTGAGGTCTATCCTGTAGGCTTTCAGTGTTAATATGCTCTCGCTTTATAAATCTTGGAAGCCATGAACGTGGAGATATCCGTGCCAGGTCCTCCTCCAGAATTAGATCGCCTTGGTACGGACCCAAGCCATCGTAAAAGCGAAATTCAGTGTCTGCTGAAATGTGTGGCGATGGAGAAACCGGTGTAGTTGGCAAAGTTTTCTTCCGTTGTCTTTTCGTTATTGTTGGGGCTGTAATATAGGCTTGAATTGGTTTGAACCTGCGGCTCACATACAGATTAGGAACCAAGATGCCATGAATGTTTCCTGAAAATAAATGAAATATTTTAATTAAAAAAATCAAGTTGCTTATATGACGAAAGGAGGATTTTTGACTTACGCTTAATATATATGTCATTTATTGTGAGAACTTCCTTCTTTTCATAATCACCGGAGTCCGGAACCTCAATTTTTACTTTACTCAAGTCCACCTTTATCTCACGGGACAGTGGATCAGTTGACATCTTTAAAAAATAAATTACCTATTACGACATTTCCACACAAATTTTCAAGGGATTGATTGTACTTACGTTTAAATGCAACCACGTGTAACCGCTTGGAAATTAAACAATCATATGAACTACATATGCATATCCTGGGCTTATATTTTTTAAAATTATGTGTATCGATTGAGTAGAACTGGCGCAATTATATTTTCAAAAACGCAGAATTCTTCAAAAACGTTTTTGCAAACAAATGCCTGGTAAACGTGTTTGTTCAGTTTGTCGTTTAAAATGAATATCTTAATGAAACCCAAAATGCTCAATACAAATAAATTGCATAATATTCAAAATAAAAAAATCCTAAGTAATCCCTAGTATACCTAAAATTATAGGGAAATTGTGAAAGTTATTTTCTAATGTTGAGCCTTGAATTCTTTTAAATTGTTGGAAAATTCTTATTGTAATTGTTTGAGAACTATTCCCACCCAAATCAGGAGTTTATCAGTATATGAACTACATATGCATATCCTGGGCTTATATTTTTTAAAATTATGTGTATCGATTGAGTAGAACTGGCGCAATTATATTTTCAAAAACGCAGAATCATTCAAAAATGTTTTTGCAAAAAAATGCCTGGTATACGTGTTTGTTCAGTTTGTCGTTTAAAATTAATATCTTAATGAAACCCAAAATGCTCAATACAAATAAATTTCATATTCAAAATAAAAAAATCCTAAGTAATCCCTAGTATACCTAAATTATAGGGAAAATGTGAAAGTTATTTTCTAATGTTGAGCCTTGAATTCTTTTAAATTGTTGGAAAATTCTTATTGTAATTGTTTGAGAATTACTCCCACCCAAATCAGGAGTTTATCAGAAATAGTTCGAAAATTTAATAAATTAACGGCTATAAAGCAATCTTAGAGCATATGGAATGAATTATTCTGTATTTAACTATGGCTCTGCAATTAAAATTAAGACAACGAATGGAGGTGAGGATGTACGTTGCAAACGTAATTATTAAAGTAATAACATGCGGAAATTCTTATTGGTCTTAAAAGAATGCAATTAAAATATGCCTTGCGAAAGAGAATGATTTGATCAAGACTCAAGTCAAGACAAGACTGTGTGACTCATTCATGCATGCTTAATGTTGTACTGGTACGACCTTGTTTTTACCCGAACCGACATGTAATACAATTGAAAATAAACTCGTGATCATGCAAAGTGAAATTCTTCGAAATTTGTTTTTGTAATTCAACCTCGTCTTTTATAAGTGCAATGAACAAATGAATGTTAAATAAGTTACAAATTGTACAGACTTTTTAAATATGAAATTATATACCTACCAATTTCCTTCAAATTAAATTATTGCATATTAAAGACTGTTTCGTTCAAAGAAAAAAGATTCCAAGAATTTGAACGAATGGCTATGATGCCATTGCGTAACGTATGTTTGCTTGAGCCAATGATTAAATATTATTGCCTTTTTTGTATCAAGAGTCAGGATGACACCTGCGTGAATACGCAGATAAGAAAACGTTTTTTGGGGACATGAGTTTCATAAGAAAGTTGTTCAAGATTGTACCAATGCTTGCATAGGTAGGATATGATTTCGCATTTATTTGAAGCCTAATGGAACGAGAATTTATTTATTGCATTTATCAAAAAAATTACTGATTTTTTAAACAAAATAATATTCATATGGATATGTTTTCATCTTTTCCGCTGTAGAAAAGACAAAATTCTTTTGTGCTACGATGCGTTGTTAATTCCATCATAATTTGTTTTAGAACTTCGTGAAACAATATTGGCTTATTTATTTATTTATTTATATATTATTTGTGCAAATTCCTTTACATTGTACCTTAGCTAAACTCATGTGCAAATTAATAATCATATACAAATATTATACTTACTTGTTTTTAATTATCTCACCTTACCCCAAATGCTATTTGACTAGTTTGGAGCATTATATTATCAGAATAAAAAGATATTTAACTGTAGAAAATTATTTGGCATTAAGAAACAATAATAATTAAACATTTAATAACACAGCTTTCTCCAAATACATGGTTTTCAAAAGTGTATAAATTTCTTTATTTTTCGTTTCCAACTCCATTATCGGACTCCTCCCCAAGCTACTTTTATGATGAAGCAATGTTGATCCGTGCTCGAAAAGGTACAAAGCCATTTCTTTGTCTTTATTCCCACTTCGAGCGAATATCATAAGTGGAGTCTGTTCCATTTTATCCAACACCTCTACACCTGCTTTACCTTTCTCAATCAAATATTTAATCATTTCCAGGTTCCCTTCTATCTTACATGCAAGATGCATAGGAGTCTGGCCACTTTCCCCACCCAAATTGACATTTACGTGCTCATTTTCTACTAATAACATCACTAATTTCAAATTCTTCATGAGAACAGCGGCATGAAGTGGACCATAACCGTTTACCTTGTCTTGGGCATTAACATTGGCCCCATTCTCAATCAAAAGTTTCACCACAGTCTCGCAGCACTTCTCTGGTTTCTGGTGACATACACGAAGAAGTGGGGTAAATCCTTCTGTATCTCGACTGTCAACATTAGCACCGTAGCGGAGCAACAACCTCGACGTTATCAAGCATCCAGCGGAACTCGCCAAATGGAGCGGTGTTCTCCCATCCTTCGCCTTGAGATTGACATCCAGTTTATGCGAAAATGCGAGGTATTTCACCAATTTTGGTATTTTCATGATACAAATATGATGCCATAATGGAATGCCATCATACTCTTTGGTAAGATCACTTTTATCAATACCATTTTCAAGAAGGAAGATCGTGACGCCAACTTGACGATTGCATATTGCTTTGAATAGGGCAGTATTGCCGTTAATGTTTTTTATATTCATTTCCACCCCTTTATCCATCATCGTTTTCACGATTGGTAGATACCCTTCCCCACAGGCTAAGTGGAACGGTGGGTCCATTAATCCCAACAACATTCCGTTTGAGAGATCAGAAAAGTTTACTAACGGTCGGCCACATAATTTTGCTACAATTAAATGATACAAACATGCCGGCTTATACCACCAAATCCTTTGTGGGTTTCCAGGTTCCTTATGGAAAACAGCTTTCCTCATCTGGAATTGCGAGATGTAGTAGGCTGACACAAACTCTGATTGAAGCATTGGCAATTGACCCGCCCTGTCTGCTACAGCGTTTATTAACTTTCTCCGGAAGCTGCCATCAGTTTTGTCATCAAAGCATTTATGTATTTCGATTATTCTCTTCACTGTATCAGTATTATCTTCAGATGAAGGATTATTGATTTCGACTTTGAGAGTCCATTGATTGTAAAAAACAAGATGCAGAGGGGTATGGCCATACAAATCGAATTTGTTTACACTTGCCCCATAGTGTTGAGATAAATAATTTAAGGTAGCCATGTTGCACCCAATCACTGCCAAATGGATGGGTGAGAATCGGTAGGAATCTTGTAGTGAATACTGCATTACTTGTTCCTCCCAATCACTTTCGCTGCCGCTGTCTATCAGGGCTTGGTACATGTAGCTCACTAATTCAACATCTCCAAACATGATGGCCAAAGAAAAGGCTGATAATTCAATAAAGCAATGTTGTGTACGAGGTCGTGAGTGGGTGTAATTGGATGCCATAGTATTCCTTCCTAGAGTAGAACCCTTCCCGTTTCTTGGAAATACACAATTTATCTCAACCCTTACTTTTCGCAGGATCAATCTTCTAAGTGCTTTGAAGTGTTTTGGGACAAAACATTTCACAATGAATTTTGCAATTCTGAGTCTCTGGTCAATGATCGCCAAGTGAAGAATATTTCCTCCTGAATGCACATGATCGTGATCCGTTGTTTCTTTATCGAGATCGAACGTATTTGTCAAGGAGATTCTCAGTACTTCAGACCACGACTTATAAAGTTGGGACTTCATGCCTGACATCAGGAGTTGTTCATAGAACATCCGAACTTCTTCACAATTATCTCTAAAAGTACAAGTTACCAAGTGATAAGCATAGGCAGGGAGCATTTTCCAAAATAAGATCGAATGGTTTTTTAAAAACCCAACCCAACTCACCTTATCAGAAGTACATTGAGGAAGAAATTTTCTAGACTTTTATAAGGTGCCGTTTTCACAAGATATTCTGCCACCTGCAAATATTTAATGATTAAATAGTTGTCTACGCGGTTAATGCTGTCACCCTAATAAATCCGTTATTTATACATGATTACATACCAAGAATGATGCATAAGCTTCATGAACGAATACTAAATGATCAGAGTCATTCTTCGTGACAAGTCCAAAATCTAATATGTCTCGGTCCACATACTGCCGTATGGATTCCTCGCAACTCTGGGATGAAAAATATCGAAGTGCAAGCAAAACGTTTGCTCTCGTTACATATTCAACTTCCGAAGCGTCGTGCAGTTTATCTAGTTCAATGAATTAAAAATTCCATATTCAAATAAACAATTAGAATTTACAACTTTTTAATATTATTTTTATGATTGTCTCAGTGTGCCCATATTCTTGTCAAGAGACATTTGTTACTCAATTAAAAAAAAATATGTGTGAACCTACTCATTGCGTTGCAATAACATCGTTCCACGTTATGCACCAAGATTTGCATCACATCCGAACCTTTGAGATAGAAAGGGTTCAAGTTAATCTTTTTCAACACGGTCTCCATTCCTATCAGATTTCTGGGAGAACTGAGTAGATCCACGAGATTCAGTTTTATTCGAGTCTGAAGAGTGGGTGAGAGGATATGACCAACAAAGTCGCTAGAGATGAGTCCTCGATTGATCAAAAATTGCTCAATGTCACTTGATGAGAATGGATCGAGACTGAATCCAATCAAGCCGAGTTTCTCCTCCACGGTTGACTTCAAATGGGGACGAGTTGCGAACCATATTCGGTAGCTCCAATTGCCAGAAAGCTCGGTTTCTTTTTTCAAATATTCCAAAAGTAACTTTCTCCCGCTTCGAGACATTAAGTGGAGGTCGTCCATGAGGAGTTCCACTTTTGGACTTGTACTCACTCCGTTTTCTTCCGCTGATGTCATGAGACACTTTAAAATCCTCTTTTCAAGCTCATTGGTAATCTCACAGGAGAGGGTGAGAAGATGCAGGAATGTGAGTACATTTAGTTCTTTCGTACCTTTAAATACTTCTGTGTTCAAAATTTGGTCAGCTTTTTTAACGTTGACGAATAAAATGAGCTTGTGCTTTTTCATGAATTTAAGGTCATTAGCGATTTTTGACAGGAACGTTGTTTTCCCTATTCCCGCCACCCCACTAATCAAGATTATATTTTTGCTGGGCTCTTTCTCTAATTTCTCTAGCCATTTTTGTTCTTCATACTCAACAGGTTTGAAGATGGGCCGAAGAGTTTTGAAGGACAAATTTGGGCCAACGCTTTTTGTCCAAATGAATCCAAAGGGGTATGCTTTGAAACAATGAAGAACAAAGTGCTTTCCCAATCCACGCAGTTTCTCAAACTGTGCTTCTGGATTATTTTGATCATCCAACTCAACAAATGTAAATCTTCGATCGGAACTTTGATTATCACTTTTCAGGAACCGTATCATGTTGCTCACCCTTTCATCTTTGTTGTTAGAGTCCATCAATTCACTCACTTTCACTAGATTCAAACATTTGTCATGACTACAGCTACGACAAGATTGTCTCTTTTTCTTCTCTTTGCCCGATTTTGGCCAAGCGATTGCGAACACTTCCTTCCTATCATGCCCTCTTCCTACTTTCAAAATTTCTTCTTTCAAAGATCCGCTGCATGCTTCCTCTGTCAAAATTACGACAAAGTGCTCCAATCGACGTTCAACGTAATCGTCGAGATTGATCTCTGGAATCTCTGTTTCTGAGAAAATTGATAAATGCTGATTTGCACTTGATCCACTGCCTACAATTGTTCGAGCTTTTTCTTTTATTAATTGGATGACATCCGGGGTCAACGGTGACGTCGGATCGTCGATCGCCAATGGCGCCCCTTGAAACGAAAACGTCGTCATTTTTTACATAATTGAAATAGAAATTGACAGATTCCCTGTTTTTGTAATTCCAGGAGAGTGAAACGAAAGTGAATGAGAAAAAAAATGCACAAACACACGTGGCACACGAATCAATTCAAGTCACTCGCCGCGTGGGACGAGGGAAATACACTGAATGTATGGAATACTGATTTTGTCTTTTATTCCCCCTTCGATATCGATTCCCTGATCGTGAGCTAGTTAGCATGAGAAGTCTTCTTCTTCTACTACTATTCAGTACGTTTTAACTCCAGGAAGTAACAACAAAAAAAAGCTTCCCACTGGCTTCGCATTTCTTTGAAATAAAAATATAAGCTATATAGACTTATGCACGAAGCTGAAAATGAAGTATCTCACAGGCACATTTCGCTTCTACAAGGTGGGTTCTTGAATAGTGTAAGCTTGTTGCTTCGAATGAAAGGAAACTCAGTTCAGTCCAGATAAATTTTATGTTGTCGACTTACGAGTCATAAGAGCGAATGCCAGTGGCACTATTGTGCTAAGTCTTCTTATTTCGATCTACAAGTGTCGGTGGGTGATGGCAACTTTACACAGTTACTGTAATCTGATACATGCATGTATTCTCGCTCAACCCAACCTAATATTTGGAAGGGAAAGAGATGCGGTATCCAACACAAGTCATTAGCTTGATTGTGATTGGGATTGTGAGCTGAAATCCAGTGAAAAGAGAAATTACTTGGAATTTGGAAATTACTACTCTCTCTCTTCTCTTGATTTTCTTTCGAGTGAGAAAGATGAGAAGCCTTCTTACCCTTTGATTTTCAAGTTCTTCATCATCGTATACAATGGGATTGAAATAAAAATGGAATGGAACTTATTGTAGCAAATTACGGAGATGAAAATGAGATTACGGATTAATAAATTGCAAAATGAGAGTGCAAGAATAGCAAACCTAATTTTTATTAGTGACCGTAAAAGACAGATTACTTTTATTGGTTACATTCATTAGGAAATCGTTTGCAAATTATGTTCTGTTTAGGAATGAAAGTATAAAACGCATTTTTTTAAATTGGAAGGTTGCTAGTTCTACATCTTTTGGAATTAGAGTTTGATCTTGTAAGCCTGGTTTCTGGCTCTTTGAAAAAATATATGAAGTTGGTTAAATGACAAAAAAAATATGATGCACATTATTTTTACATTTTAAGTTAAACAAATTCAACTACCATGCATGCAATTACGAATAAAACCATATTATTATAATTTCATTTTCTTACTGTGGCAATGCATTTTTGGCATCTTTTCCAAATGGGGCACAATAAGCAGCAATAAGGACCCGTGAACTCATACAAAAAGCTAGAAAAGAAAGAAGAAAATTACGAGGATGGTAAATTAATTTTCGATGAAAGTTCTCTTATTTCATCAATCTCGCTCGTACGGTCCCAGGAAAAAATTGATGTATTTTTCATGGGTGGCAAAAATATTAATTTTGGATGATTCCAGAAAATCA
>JAHZMX010002517.1:0-13173 GCA_027743895.1 Seira musarum | reverse complement strand
TTTGCGATAAAAATTGTGAGGAAACCGGTCAACAAGAACGAGTGAGTGAACAGCGGAATATAAAACAGAGTTGAAGTCATGAATTGTCGACGTCATCATTATCAAAATAACCTAGAAGGAAAAGACCATTTCTTTTTGGTTTTTCTATCTGCATTGCTGTGTTTTCTTTTATCATGGTCATTGCAGGGAGAGACACACACAAGAAGGAGGCACAATAATATAAAAAATATTGAAATTAGTGGACAGCGAATTTTTTTTGTGCTTTCTTGATATGAAACGAATACTGCTACAATTCGTGACAAAGTATAATGAAGGGCTGCTGTTTTCATATATTTCATAGTAGCTTTCTACCTCAACGCGGACACATTTTTGTTTCATCTAGAAAAAAATCATAAATTGTTTCAAATTAATTCCCCTAAGGAAAGTGCACACCTACTATCTACCACACTACTACTACTAGCGATCAACCCACATGTATTTTTTTCGGTGTGTTCACAGTTGCCACTAGATGAAGTAAATTACAAAACGAATGATGCATAATGGAAATATAAAAATTGAAATGGTATGTGGATAAGGAAAGAAGGGACTGATTGTGAGTTGTGAGATATCGATTGGATATTGAATAATACAAATGGGGAAAGCGATTATGCTTTATTAGGCGAGGGTAATAAATAATAATACTGTTTAGTTAATAATGATACATGAGAAATTTCGGTTTGGGATAATCATAACATTTTCCTTTTCTACGTCAATGTTGATGTTATTAATGATTGTTTACATCCATACACATTTCATCATTATTATCATCATGTTCCTAACATAGCTTAGCTAATAGTAAGTCAGGGAGAAAAAAGAGAGATAGGTCCACATGGGCTAATCATTTGGATGGATGGATGCTATTCCATAAGAGCTGATCACCATCACTCTCTGACAGCAGTCGTAAGTCACCCGGTTGTTTACTAAACACCGGGGAATAGAAAAGTACACAGTTTGTATTTCATTTGGATGGATGGATGCTATTCCATAAGAGCTGATCACCATCACTCTCTGACAGCAGTCGTAAGTCACCCGGTTGTTTACTAAACACCGGGGAATAGAAAGTACACAGTTTGTTTTCTCCTACTTGCTACTGGTACGGTGGTGAGAAGTAGTGCTCGTTTACTAGTAGCAAAAAAAGGTAGGAAGGGAAAGGTGAAACAGGAGGAAAAACGCTGCACTGAATAAATTAGATAAATAAATGAACTTTGGAATTTGATAACAGCAGCGCAGAAATATCAGACTTAATTAATCGCTATTTTTACTGGAAAAATTAATCAAGCTTTAATTTTAAATGAAATGAATTTCCACATGGATGTTGATGAATTTGACCTTTAGGGCTGGGAGATGTAGAAGAAGGGGAAATTCATGGGCTATGATGACTGTAATTTGATGATAGTTTGTGGACTCTCATAAAACCACATTAACGTCATATTCGTTTTCTCTTCCATTTCCTTTTTTTTGCGAAGCGGTTTAAGACTCCTCAGTAGCAAAAAAAAATATTGATGGGATAAGTTATGAAAGCGTATTATGTTTATCTCTGCTCTGCCACTGTAATTTTCATTGCCGGATGAATGCACCCGGTTATTAGTTGTCCTCCACACGTAGAGGAGATATCTTCTCCACTTGAAATGAAGCAGGAAAGGATGAGAGATAGATCCTTTCTAGGTTTTTTGGTTTGATGGTCTCGCTCCGGAAATTGATACTGACACTTTAATTCTATATATCCCTTCGGTTATTATAAACATTATATCTGGTGCACTAATTTTACTTCTTTCGTTCTTTCTCTCATGGTATCAATATTGAGAACTCTGGCAGCACCATTGAATTTTGAAGAGGGCCACCACCACTATCACTACTCCGCAAAGTGAGCAACTCTTCCTCTTTTCCCAACGTCATCCTCCTTAACTTTCCAATTTTGTCCTCTTCTCCTTATCCCTCTTCAAACACAATTATGGCTGCGCCGTGATGCTACCACTGCAACTCGGAAGACGGAAGTTGCTTTTGGCTTGGCAGGCAAACACTGATAAAGATAAAACCATAAACCCAAAAATTCCTGCCGAGAAAGCTGGATTATGTTTTAGGAAATCAGTTTCACTTTGGCTCCAACAAAAAAAAAAACGATAAGAGCAAAGAAGATGAGCAAGAAGTTCTTCAATTTTGTACTTTTTCTCTTCTCCCCACTTCGAATTTATCTCTGCTTTTCATGCACACTCAAGAACTTGTAGAAATGCAAATACCTACACAAAGTCTGTATAGATTCGGAATACTTAAATGCCTAATGTCTGGTATAATACTTACCATCTTTCAATTTCAATAGATGCACAATGTCAAGTGTTCCTTTTTAGTCTGTTTTAATTACCATTCACATATCTCTCTCCAGAGGAGATTTCCTTCAGAAAATGCTTCAACTTTCAAAACTTTCATTTTAAGGAGACAGACCATACAAAATAATCTTCATCTCATTTTCTGTTAAAAGTTTCTCTACGCAGTTTGAAAACTTCTAAGGAGTCGAGCTAGTTCAAGTCTAGACTAGATAAGACAGAACTCTTGATTGGGATCTGCATGATATCCAAAATTAATATTCACGTCGTCAATTACACATGCAGAGGACCGAACCCAAATCATAGCTTCCTGGGCAGAAAATGCGTGTAATTTTCCGTTCTGACTCTCAAGAGCTAAAGAGCATTTCATGTCATCCCGCTATTATTTAACAATCATTAAAGTGCGTAACTTGTAATTCAACTGTGGAGGGACTAACCCCTATCTTCCAATAAAGGGATGGGTAACGAGCAGGATGAGCTTCAAAATTATTGTGATTTTGTGTCATCATCATCAGCATCAACTCAAAAAAAAAGTACGGGACTCACGCATCTCTATTGTGAACTGTGAACTACTTGTATTAACCCAGCTTTTTCCATGCATGTAGTTTCAAAAGAATAAATGGGTGAAGCAAACATGCAAAAAAAGTTTAAAATTAAGGCAAAAATACAAAACGTGTAATGGAGGAAAAGAGAGGAAGTCCAACATTACATTGTAATAATCTTATCGCATAATTTATTTATGCTGGTATGATGATTGTCGATTGTACGAAAAGACAATTGTTCTGCTCCTTCCCAAAGTCGTGCTGATTTCTATCATCAAAAAATCTTGTAAATATTAGGAACGTTAACTGTTTCCACCACTAAATATCCCCAGAGTTTTTGAAACACACAAGGTTTGTGTCTTGTGTGATGTGATTTGGTGTTTGGTGCACACCTTTATTACTTAAGAGAATATTGCAGACAGACACGAGATTATTATCCGCAGGAGAGGAAAACTTTAAGAACAAGAAAAAGAGAAGAAAATGAACTTGTATCATCCTTTCCTTCGATAATTTTTTCTCATTCTCATCACGTCCAACGGGGATAATAGTTGCCTACCTTGGATGAACGATGGCGAAAACATTGTTACAATCCCTAAGCTTTGGTGTTCTGAGAAAGAGAGAGACGGTGTAATGCAATGAGGAAGTTATACAATAATATTTCTTTTGAAATATTTGATGCTTCAAGATAAAAGAAAGCATTCCTCCAGAGAGTCCACCGAAATTACTTTATGAGTTAATTTCAAAATATAATTGGTAAAAACATCCAATCATATTTATACATTCACATCTAATTTTTCTGGTTCAAGTTGAAGGCTACTATACTCGAGTAGATTTTTTGAAAAACTTGTTATGAATTTATTTTAAACTCGTCTGCTCTTTAATTTATGGATGTTTCTCACATTACACAATTTAACTTTATTTTAAGGACGAAGCGGTTATTAAAGAAAATATAAAAATTGTTCTTGATTTTTTTTCCTGCCTGATGATCCAAACTGCACATATCAATTATCATTACTCTCACCATTATTATAAATCATAATTGCTAATTGTCACGTTCTTGTGTGGCATGTTATCACCATAATCGTAGCCATTATTCGGATAATTTAAGTCGTACTTGTGAACATTTCAATAATATTTCAGAACATTTTCCTTCAAACGATTATTAAACAACAATGCGCCCAACTGGGAAAGCTAACAGGAAATCTGATGCACGCACGAAGCAGATTATTATTACTCTCCTCTTGGGCTTGTGGAACGGGTTCAATTTTTATGTTTATGATATTTTAAAAGCAACATGTTTAATTGTCTTAATCACAAGTCATCTTTCATTCCTGTGTCAATGCAATGTGGTTCTCTGTCATGTAATAAGCAGAAACATGATATGGATGGGATGAAGGAATGACTGACGGAAGAAATTTGAGCCAAGGCATTTGCCTTGTTCGACTCGTCTTTTGACTCAAAAAGTTTTGAGAACCTTTTGCATAATTCATCTCATGTTGTTGTTAGTTTTAAATGTCGTATTATTTGCAAACGTGATTTGTTAGTATGGTTGCATTAGAAAATTACGACCTGCACACCATCCCAAACTACATAATCTCCATTTACAAAATAATGCCCCCTACGCACGTTAGCTAAAATTATGAACTGTGAAGTGATTGCTTGACTTTGACTGCTACTACATAAAATACATATTCATATTTGTAATTTGAAATGAGGATATTATGAGGAGTGGTAATAGTATCAGCACTATACGACCACCATTTTACCTTCCTCCTCCGCCTTTTCTTTCTGTGAAAGATTGCTTTTAGCCTGATCTAGTGACATTTTGATTTGTTTTGTTTTAGTATTTCAAGTGGTTTTTGCGTTGGAGAAGTGAGTCTAGAAATTCCTCTTCATCTTGAAGCAATCAATCAACCAAGCTGACGATACCATTTGGCTCTGCACAATGTGCGTTTGACGTGCGTAGTGGTGGGCGTGTCACCCTGCTGCTGCAGAATAATAACTACAACAAGCTTTTGTTGTTTTTTGTTCTTCGAACACTCAAAAAAAGGATTGAATTGAATGAATGCATTCCACTCCAACAAGTCTAAGAGGCTAATAAAATAATATCATATTTTAGTCATGTATTATTTCACGAACTTTACAGTTTTTTGCGTGTATGTAATTCTATACGCATGAAGTTTGCGCCCCATCAACTTCTAAGAGCCACTTTAAATCCCAAAGAACATGCAAACGCGAACACAATCTAATAATCCGAACTAAGTGGGAGTAGTAGGAGTGATGATGAGAAATGAAATGTGAACTTGTGAAATAGGTGTGCTTTCAAAAGAACATTCCAATTCTTGCTTGCTCCTTACTATACTTACATTTCCTGGCACATCTTAAACAAGAAGAAACCAGACCAGGGAGTGATATGGGTTCGTGCGTGGTCAAAAGCCTAGTTTTTTGCTCTTCAATGCTACTTGAATTTCTTTTTAGCAGAATTTGCCTGTATGACCATGTTTTCTTTTCCATCTAACACAGATTTCTTTACACAATCTAATAATCCGAACTAAGTGGGAGTAGTAGGAGTGATGATGAGAAATGAAATGTGAACTTGTGAAATAGGTGTACTTTCAAAAGACGTTCCAATTCTTGCTTGCTCCTTACTATACTTATATTTCCTGGCACATCTTAAACAACAAGAAACCAGACTAGGGAGTGATATGGGTTCGTGCGTGGTCAAAAGCCTAGTTTTTTGCTCTTCAATTCAATGCTACTTGAATTTCTTTCTTGAGCAGAATTTGCCTGTATGACCATGTTTTCTTTTCCATCTAACACAGATTTCTTCTTATGTTATGGTAATGATTATGGTGTCCGTTCATTCGTGTGCTTGCCGAAACTTTGAACCGTTACTGTTGTGTTGTGTCAAAGCCACTACTACTACTACTAACACTGCTCACTCGTCACTCACTCACCTCCTATAACAATTTCGTTCATCGAGCTAACTAGCTCTTATGCTACATTACTTTTTATGGAAGCTTGTTAATTGCTTTCCCTGAAAGATGATGAGGACAGGATCATGACAGTGGGCAACGTACATGTAGATAGTAAGTATGTATATCTAACAAAACCTTCCTTTTCGAAAGGAGATGAGTATGATTAAACATAAAGCACTTTTGTAATAGGTTTTACAGTAATTCGGTTATCTTATGATACTATTTTCAAACTAACACAAACAAACAAGTTTGTTGACTGTTTTAACGGTTCTTGTTGTAAAATTTAATGGAAATGGCAATGACAATTCTGATGTGGGGTCAAAAGTTGTAAGATTTGTTTCGTGTTATCAAGTAGTCACCAACTGTCTCAACACAAATTCTGGTGAAAATGGGATTGGTTCAAAAATCCTTAATAACTAATTTTAAAATAAGTTACAGCTTCAGAATTTTTCACAAGTTACACTTTAATGTTCAAAGAAATCAATATGCATTAATACTTCCATGCGAAAACTTTAGCTTTCGGTTGTTTCGGTTAAATTGCTTAATAATACATTTCAATTATGTCAAAATAGGGAAGTGTCGTTATATTAACTGCAATGGTTGGAAACGCCGTCAAAGAAAATTAAATTCTAGCATTCTGTGTAAAGCATGTTAAAATGAAAGAATGACACCAGTAAAATAGTTTTGTAGTGCGGCTAATCAAATCATGACAGCAAAAGCCGCTCTTTGCTTTCTTCCTGGAATGGAATCTACTTTGTTCTCCCGGTACAAAAAACTTCCATTTGTACTGATTGTGCCAAACTCGTTCGTTCACTTCAATCATTCAAGTTAAAGTCAAAGCAACCAGTTCCGTGTTTATATCTAATCTAAAGCATTAGGGCGACAAAGAGTCTCAAGTCAATTTGAATTAAGCTCAGAAAGGAAATATAAAAGTCGGTTTGCATTATTGGCTTCAAAATCTCGTGATAGGGATAGGAAAGAAAGAGTTCAAAAAAATTTATTTTTGACGTGTTTTCTTTTATTTCATTAGTGAGATAACGGGTCAATGCCATATATAAAGAGCGTGTTTCCTCCAATTTTGCTTAAAAAATTTCTGTTATACTTCGCGTTCGCTATTAGTGTAGCTGGATTCACGGTTCGGGGAAAACCACATGAAAATGATGCAATTTTTGTTACTATCCTAACTTAAGTTGCCAAGAGGCGATAACCTTAAGCTCAGAAAGGAAATATAAAAGTCGGTTTGCATTATTGGCTTCAAAATTTCGTGATAGGAAAGAAAGAGTTAAAAAAAAATTTACTTTTGACGTGTTTTCTTTTATTTCATTAGTGAGATAACGGGTCAATGCCATATATAAAGAGCGTGTTTCCTCCAATTTTGCTTAAAAAATTTCTGTTATACTTTTTCTTGAGTCTTCACATAACAAGCAGAAGCGCCGGCGTCGCGCCAACTCGACTTCGTATTATTTAGCCATATTCGCAAAGAGAAAACGTGGAATTAAGCGTTGAATAATAAATCACTCCGCAGTCAGTCATAACCACAGTAATGAATGACTTTACCTAGTTTAGATTCCTTTTATCCCTCCATAATAACACAAATAAGAACATAGAAAGGGCTTCCGTCAACGGCCCAACATGGCCTTAGAGCCATCGCAGTATCATCATCATTATTACCACAGCTGAAGCTCAGCCGATTTCTGTCCTTTCACCATTCATTCTTTAGTTTTATTGAGTGAGTGAGTGTGGTACGGAAAACCAAACCAACCAACTCGATAACATTGGGTGATATGCAGACATTTAAATATTAAAATATTCCTCCAAGAATTCAGCTGAGTGAACGAAGAAGACGTGAGGAGGTCACAGACACCATTACTCACAAGTCATTACGAATACTAATATTGGACTAGGAACATTCAAAAAGCTAAAAGGATAACACACAACACGACGCGGTGCAATCATTCAAAGCCTCAATATTATGAGCCCATTTATATTTATGGTCAGTTCTTCTTATTTTCAATGTACACGTGCCATATCCCCTCAAAATGAAATGAGTCCCTTGACTCTCTGTGCCTCCACTTACTTGTAAATGTCGTCATACCTCATAATTCACTGAGGAACGCAGTCAATCCCAAAACTACATCATCATTTCGGCTCACGAAAGGAAATGAGCAAAACTAAAAATGCGTTTACGCACTCCATCGCGTCACATGGTCAAAGTCAGAGGGTGGTATATCGAGAATTCCTCATTCTTTCTTGGTCTTTTATTGCGTATTAGGGTGAAACCGAAACACATTTCATTCCTTCGTTCCCTCTTCTGTTTCTTACGCACGCAGCTTAGCTCGCTTCTTTAAATCTACTTGAGAGAGAGTGAAAGAACTATAAGTATGTTCAAAAGAATTGCTCTTTTTGTCTGCAAATGGCAATTCAAGCGCATTACTTATCTCACTTCAGAAGGAAGAGTACCAACTTTTGCTTATTCAACTCCATCAGTCCGAATCATTCCGTTCGGCCCCCAAGACTAGAGAAGACACCACCAACGAGGAGAATATAATTGCAAAACAAAAAAGTGCACTGGGAAACATCAATGCAAAAGATTAGAGAATGGGAAGAAATCATGACATGTAAAATGAGTTTTTTCCTTCCTCTCACATCAGAGTCAGACATTCATGCAACTTATATGTTTATATACTTTTAAGCTCACCTATAAGAATATATTGACATTGACATACGCATTGCGTATGAAATTGTGCGTGCTCTCCTGCCACCATCACAATTTAAATATTTTACAACTACTACCACCAAAACATCAAATGATATACGATGAACCGTAAACAGGACGGAAAAGACTTATCCATCTACCTCGAAAGGCCATTTAAAAAGCCACTATGATATGCAAAACAATGGTGACAGGTTATACCGTACTTAATCTAATCTTAAAGAAGATACTACTATATTCACACAAATATAATATCATTCATATCCCTTCACATTGCTTGTTCTTCTTCTGACGAGCTAATCGGACGGAAACATCTGAATTTTTGCATTATACTTTACTTATTGTTTAAGAACAATCAGCAAGCACGCATTCCATCATTTTCATCCCGTCCCCTCTCATCTGTCTCATATGAAACTATGTATGTACCCAATTCAATATAGCTGCAAGAAATGATTGTAGTAGCTGGTAATAATAAAGAATGAAAAGCTTCTATTCTCCTTTCAAAATTTCCTCTTCAAATGTCATTCGCTGATGGCACTATATTCCCAAATGTCTGCGTCACAACTAAAGCCCCTGCGAAAAAACCAGTAATAATCTAGAATGATGATCTCCGCAAACCTATTAAGAATGCAATGGAGATTGTAGATTGCGTAGAAGATGCGTATAAGTGTATACGCATAAACACGTTTATGTATACAATACACACGCATCATGTGATGTGATATGGCATATTATTATTACCTCACACAGCAAAAAAGAAAACTTTTTTTTGCTTACACGGTTTTGCATCTTTTTCCTCTTATCCTTCTTCACAAAAGAGCCACTACACATACTTTAAAAAATAATTTTTTTTGGAGAGGAGGATTACAACAACCACCATCACTACTACCACTTTTTCTTCTCCTGCCAAAAAAAAAAAGTTGAACCTTCTGCTCTCATAGATTTTTTTTCCCTTCACTCCCATCATCATTACCGCAAAATATTGCTCTTGATGTGCGTTCCTTTTCTTGTTTATTGTTCATCTCCCCTTCCTCTTCTGGTATTTTGCGACTTTACTCATCTCACTTATCCGGAGAGTTCCTTCCTTCCTAGTCAGGATAATGAATGTATATTGAACTCAATTACATTTGGTGATGTGCCTGAAGCAACTCATCTCAGGATCCCAACCTCCTCATCAGAATCAAAGTCGTCATATTAGACAATAGCTCGAAAACTTTTTTCCTCTTCTGGTCCTGTATTTGTCGGTGGTTTTACGATTGCGACGGTGGTTGTAAGTGGTATTCCTCAGTCATGCCATGGCATTGCGGTTTCTTTCCTGCTATACTACCACTACCACTGCATTAAATACATGGGAATTTTTTTAAAGGCAGAAGAAAAAGGGAGATGAAAATGAATAATAAAAATAATGGAAATAAGAGTAAGAAAAAAGAAATTAAAAGCATGTCTCTCAACTCCCCTCTCACAAGTATCGCATTTTTAATGGGATGAGATAACTTTTTAATATTCCCACTGAAGCTGTTTCTAATTTTCTTTAAGTTCTTAGTATTATGATCACTTCAAACTGTTGTCTACTTCAGGCATCCATCCACTTTTTTTTTGCATTGTCAATGCTTTTCAGGATATTTCATTTTGATTATAATAAGTACATATTCAGAACGACAACAACGACAAGTTTTTACAGAGGTTGGGTAAAAGTGCTTGCTTTGCTATCGCTTGCACACATCTTTCCCTAAAAAAATAAAATGTGCCACAAGCAACACCATCCGCAACGGAATTAAAAAGAGGAGCAAGTGGTATTGTTACTGCCAGTTAGCGAACCCCTTTGACTGCTGCTGCACTATCTTCCTTATCAAAAAGAGAGGATGAGAATGAGAATGAGAATCAAAGAGAGGATGTGTTTTTAAAGCTTTTTTCATTTATTACGAGCTTTTATCTATATTATTTTAAGCTCCCACTTCCGCCTTATCCCGTTTCGTTTCATTCACCAACAACGTTTTTTAATTTCTAAAAAAAATCAGGATTTTTTTTGTGGATGAATAATAGAGTCTCTTCAAAAAACAGTTACAATCGCAAGCAGATGATAATGACGCGCAAGTAAGTAGAGAAATTATGCATTTTCTGTCCCCTTTTCAGATCTTTGAAAGATTTGTAGTTTCATATGAGAATGAGAATCAAAGAGAGGATGTGTTTTTAAAGCTTTTTTCATTTATTACGAGCTTTTATCCATATTATTTTAAGCTCCCACTTCCGCCTTATCCCGTTTCGTTTCATTCACCAACAACGTTTTTTAATTTCTAAAAAATCAGGATTTTTTTGTGGATGAATGATAGAGTCTCTTCAAAAAACAGTTACAATCGCAAGCAGATGATAATGACGCGCAAGTAAGTAGAGAAATTATGCATTTTCTGTCCCCTTTTCAGATCTTTGAAAGATTTGTAGTTTCATAATGGTCTCTGGTACACTACACCGCATCCATAAACATTCATTCAAGAAAAAAATATATGTAATAGGCAATCCATGTAAATAACAAGTTCTGCTTGATTCTGACATGACGCAAGCAAGTGTAAAACTGAATTTTTAAAAAGAAAAACATCGGAGCGGGGGAATATCTTCTTTTAAGATTCAATGGCTCGTGAATCTAAAAGTCCAACAACACTATAGCAGTATAAACAGAACCATTTTTTTCGGCAGGGTAGACTAGACTGATTTTTTACATGTGAAGAAGACAAGCATCAGTCGCGAATAAAAGATTATTTTTAAAGGATGATATTTTATTACAAAAATTCATTCGGTGCGGTAAACTACAGAAAACATGAACAGTGGTTTCGTTCAGAAAGGACGGGAAGATAAGGAGATGTACGTGAATCCACTTGATTTTTTGTTGCGAGACGAACTCAGACTCAGTCTGTCTGCCTAACCCGGAAAAGCATGTGATGTTGATTTGATGTTACGTTTCGTTGCATCGCATGCATGATCATGATAACCGTATCCAATCAATAACCGAGCTATAGATGTAGATGCACAATAACAATGTAATAACAACCCATGTGGTTTATTATTATTGTGACAATAAAAAGCATTAAACTCCTCTGTAAAACATTGTTAACAACGAAAGACGCTTGTAGAAAGTTTTCACATATTTCATGTTTCAAACACAATTTCTACCTTCACGGGGAACGCAACGTCAGTATGAAAGGAGGACTATCAGACAAAGCCAATCCAAGTCAAATCAAGTCGTGTATATGCTTCGTGTATTGTGTCAGTAAACGAGTCAACTACCGCTAGACGGTCAAAAAATTTATTTCAAACGCACAGACTTGATTTGATCTGTCAATTACGGGGACTGTATGGGTTGAGCATGATTGCCAGTAAAAATAGAATCAGCGTGAGTGAATGCAAGGAAAGATTCTCATATCTTGACTTCAAGATCCCAAATGATTTACTCCGTTCTTGATTAAAATCCGTGTAAATAGCACATATGCTGCAGTGAATTTTACCTGTGTTTCTTTCTGATCAAATCACGTAAATGTAAACGAAACGAAACCACAATCAAGTGGAAAATGCAAATGTGCTATTTTTAAAAGGCGTTATTTTTCTATGCTAATGTTTCATGTCTCCTCTTTCTTTTGAAATGGTGGGGCAGACATGCAGTAGACATCACAATAATGCCATAAGGATCATTCATCATACCACGCAAACAGAATGGAGACAAACAATGCAAACGTGGCTGACACAATTCGATTTCAACTCGAGATGAAAGAAACCAATGTAGGAGAAGTCATTCATAAAAAAATGCTTTTGGGTATCCATTCCATTTATAAAATACTTTACAACAAATACCGGTATATTATCTTCTGCAAAACAAAAATGGCATGTTTGGTGAATGCGAGAGTGGTAAATTTTTTTGGTTAAGTTGAACAAGATATAAACCTTCACGAATATTAAATATATTTTTTAAAAAGTATGTTGACCATGTAATTTAATGTAAGGAGGTTTCAATTTATTGCAGAAGATTAGCTAAGCTTTAAAAAGGACAAAGTGACAATGACCTGTATACGAAAATAAGAAAAGAATCTTTTTAAAAAGATCTTAATGTTCTTGAAGAAAAGCTGAACTCATGAGACATTGTATGAACCATTGAACCAGTAAAGGTTAGAGAAGAGAGAAGACGAGGGTTTTTATCATTTTACGTCCACGTCTCTTACGCTCAACTCTTTCATTTTTCTTTTCTAAGAGTACAGTACACACTCATTGCTTCAAGGTAAAAAAAGAGGATCCAAGTGGAATAATGCAATTCGAATCTAATCTCTGTACATTCTTTTTTTGTTTGAAAGAAGATGCGCTCCATAGAAAAAAACCTATTTGGCATGTATGGTATGTGCTCGTATGAACAGAGCTTTATAAAATTACGGCAACAACTTCAAGCACGTTATTTTACCTAAAGGCAAGATAGAGTCAAGCCAAAATATGTATAAAAAATGAAGGCCTGAATCGAAGCAGTACATGTGCACTTCGTAATGACTCAACAATTGTTTTACTCGCTCTGAGGAATGAAGAGTCATAATGCACATGAAAATAAT
>JAHZMX010002516.1:0-18244 GCA_027743895.1 Seira musarum | reverse complement strand
TTAAACCAATGCAATGCAACAGGGAATTTCCATTTGGATTGGAGGCGAAACAATTCCTTCCTGATTACTTTGAGCGAGGTGATAATAAATGAGTACGATGAATGATGTTGATGATGAGTAGATTTCGTGCAAACATTAATAGTGAAATGAAATAATATACCTAAACCCTATTACCATTGCATTTTGTTTCCCGTTATTTTGCAGCAGCTATTAACCTTGTATCCCGCTTCAATGTTAATGCTCCTATTCCATTTTATTAGGAATAAATTTTTCGCTTTTATGCTCCGCTCCTACATTTTATGTTTATGAGACGAGATGACTTCTTGAGCTTCATTTCATCTCCGTGTCTAATTTTACTACGCAGGTGAATAATGTAGGAAGTCATCAAATGAAAAAATAAAATATATGATACGGTTGTTCATGACATGATCATGATCATGATATGACTAAGTACGACGTGTCGCATCTCACCTTTTGGACAAAATTACTACGTTGCCAAAAATAAGATGAACATATTTGAGGCGGACAAATTATGATATTATTCATCTTTTGCTCTTGTCCATGTCATCATCCATAAGGAATGAAGATATGATTAATGATTTATTGTTCGAATTCGACTTTTTAGGAGAGGACTCGACAAACGCTTTTTTCACAAGTCAAAAACTAATTGTTTTACTCTTGGATTGTGAATAAGCGTGCCAAATAAATGACCACAAAGCCATCAAGGTGTGTTCGTTGCATGGGCATGGGTTTTGGTTGTCACCACCTAATTTTCATCGCATTTTTATTTTCATTCAATTAACTCAAGCTAGCTCCTCTCAAAAGTTATTTTGATCAATGCTAAAATCCTTTTGTTGGATTGGATTAGAGCAAAAAAGGAAGCTTATGAAAAAATGACCTTGTACTTGAAAAATGCTGCTGCTGATGATGATGATTGTGTGACTCACCTTCTTCATTGGTTTTAGTTCTGGGCTCCTCTGTCCTTTAGTCTGAAGGCATTTCCTGTCAGTGTCCCCGACCGACAATATTGTAATTTGAGAGAGAGAGAGCAAAAGAATGCCTGCCTGCCTCTTCTGCGCACTAATACAACTAAATACAACAAGAACAAACACACAAGGAGAAGGTTAGAAAAATATTGAGAAGAGAAGGAGAAGCTAAAGTGTATTCATTTCATCAAGTGCCAAGTCAGTCAAGTCACCCAGCCACGGGCCATGAATCAATGAGTACTTGAATCCAAACCTACACGGACTCCGATGGTAGTAAAGACATTGGCTTGGCACGAGACTGCATATTACTTATTTCTATTATTTCATTTCCTCTTCAGTGCCACTGCCGCGACAACTTTGTCATCAAAAAGTGTTTTTAACCTTTTCCTTCTTCAAAGAAGGTTATCGCTAGCTTATGTTTTCCATTGAATTTTGCATTTGCCGGAAATTGGCTAATCTCGAGGCTGTAAGCTCAGGGCTGTATGTAGTGCAGTGAAACAGACTAAACTACAATTTGTCAGGAGAAAATTGGGAAATTGCTTTTACAATCTTATCATGATCCTATCGTATACATAAGTATGTATCAGATAAACTATGTTTCAGTTCCGTCAAAGCATTCGAAGACAGGAAGCCGGTGTGCAGCGCTATGATGCTATAAATTACTCTGCATGCTACTATTTATTTCCCATCTGCGTGCCATGTTCCATTTATCATGATGATGTACACATAGGAGTCAACGAGATGAGAACTTTTTTATGGAATAAAAAACTTTTTTACAGCTACTGCGTATCTATCTCTTTTAATAAGTTAAGTGGCAAAAATGAAGCATGTTACAGTGGTGGTAGGAACGATACTGGTGATGTGGTGGAAGCATCGGAGTAAGAGAAGAGTACGAACTACGAACATGGAATGCATATGTACATAGATACGTATAAACGCAGCGGCTTCTCAGCTGCAGAGGATTTTTTTTTTCATCAGGCCAGGCTTCTGATAAAGATAAAAAAATGATCGGTCCTCGAACTTCGCCCTTCCTCTCTGTTTCTACCTTTTTCTCAAGGACTATACGTTCATCGACCTTCGAATGCTCTCTAAAGCTTACACCACATTGCGTTAGAGTAGAGCAGAGTTTCACTTGAACCATTAAAAAAACGATGAGACGATCATCATGATGATTCGCATGGTAAAGAGGAAAGAGAAGATGCGGGTTCGGGATCGCTCACGAGATAAATCTTTGCGTAGGTTGGGTCTGTCCTCGTCGTTTTCGTCCACTGGATTTGATTTGATACAATACAATGCAGTGTACAATATGGTTTTGTTTTCTCCATTTCCAGGATTCCGTGAAATGAAATTCATGCAAAAAAAATGTAAAACGTGGCTCCTTGAATCTGTGCTTGCGTTCGGAGACGTATTCCGAAAAAAAAAATGCTGAAGGCTTGGCTTTAGAGATTTGTTTTTGCAAAATGCGAAATCATGAAACAACAAACAAAAAAAAAAAAAAAAACAAGAGACGACGCAAGAAGGAAAGAATAAACGGACAAAAGATGTTATTACGTCTCTGTTTTCGTCTCGTCACATATTGTTTACTCCGCATCTCNCCTCGTCGTTTTTGTCCACTGGATTTGATTTGATACAATACAATGCAGTGTACAATATGGTTTTGTTTTCTCCATTTCCAGGATTCCGTGAAATGAAATTCATGCAAAAAAATGTAAAACGTGGCTCCTTGAATCTGTGCTTGTGTTCGGAGACGTATTCCGAAAAAAAAAAATGCTGAAGGCTTGGCTTTAGAGATTTGTTTTTGCAAAATGCGAAATCATGAAACAACAAACAAAAAAAAAAAAAAAAACTAAGAGACGACGCAAGAAGGAAAGAATAAACGGACAAAAGATGTTATTACGTCTCTGTTTTCGTCTCGTCACATATTGTTTACTCCGCATCTCTAATATTACAATATTTTTTTATTAAAGGTGAACTTGCTGTTGCATGAACAATGAATTGTATTGGACAAACAAACAAGAGCGAATAAAAAGAAGTGAGACGATGATGGTGATGCTAGAGAACAAGCCTTTCCACTTTCTTTGAAGCCCGATTCTACTTATTCCACTACTACTGCATCAGTAGAAGTATAGGAATCAAGAGAAGAGGGAAAATAATTTCAAGAAAAATGAACTCTACGAAAATGGAGAACTTGTTAGACGCAGACGTAGCCATCGTACCTAAGCAAAGCATGATATAATAGAATACAATAAAATGCAATGACCTTGAAAATTCTTTTCTCCCTTCGAAAATGGCAAAGTTCTCTCTCCTTCTCGGGAATTTTCTTCTCATTTGCAGACAAAAAATGAAAATGAATAGCAATAAAAGTTGGCTAGCCTATGCCATGCATTGAAATTTCCAATGAGTGCCACAAGCCAAACCAAAGCAAAGCCACAAAATGTTAATGCGATGGTGATGGTGGTAGTACTAACTAAGCAGGATGATTCTTGTGGCTGTTAAGTGTAATGGTGATGATTTCTTTTATTTCAAAGAACTTTGTAAAAATGAGCCGGTTGTTCCCTCACAAGCGCCAATTCAATTGAATTCAGTCAATATCAATTTGATGCGATTTCCGAAAGGAGAAAACTTGCTTTTGGCTTGGCTTCTGAGTAACCTTAAAAGTTCACTCACTCTTCGAAATGCGGCTCAAGTTGCGTCGTCCAGTTCGTGATTAGTCACTCACTTCTTTCAAAGCAACACCACACACACGATAAGAGAATGAGAACAGCGAAAATGAGCGTGGAAGGAAAGTATGTATATTAAGTTCTGATTAATTACAGACCACAAAAGACCTTGGAAAATTCTGTGAGGTTTAGGATTCTTTTGTAATTTGCTGAAACTTCCTCTTTTCCTGGAAGTCATTAATGGTGGCTGTTGGTTGTGTGTGGTATCATTTATTGAAACTACGCCTTCATTTTATGAAATACAGTGAAATTTTAAAGCCAAATTGAATTGTTCATTAAGCAAAAATATAGAGAATATCGACAATTGAAATTAAAATGGATGCGTAATTAAAAAGGAATTTCTCGTGGAATGGAAAGGTCATCAAAAGTCATTCGAGCTATCAACTACTACACGTAAGCAGTAAGTAGCAGCATGGCTTTGGTAAAATGCGCGTCAGCATAACAGTGTCCATATCATAATCAATCATGGGTGTATTTTTGAGTTATCAACTACTACACGTAAGCAGTAAGTAGCAGCATGGCTTTGGTAAAATGCGCGTCAGCATAACAGTGTCCATATCATAATCAATCATGGGTGTATTTTTTTCATTCTTTGTTTTACATGCCCTCTGTCCTTTCTCTGTTTAAATTAATTTTAATTAGTTAATGATTGACAACAAAAGGTTTTCTTACCTCTGTGCCACTTTTGGGAGACATTGGTTCCAAGCTGGAGAACAAATCGAATGAGCATTGTACTGTATTATCATTTCTTATCATCGCCATCATTACCGAATCGGTGGAAACAAAGGCCATGCGTTCAAATAATTAAAATTACGTTGAATTGAGTTATGCACAGTTCTGAGCCCAAAACAATTAGGCAGCAGAGCTAAGTGAGATGACTTTTACATGAACTTGAACATTGCACTCAAACTCCACGTTTTCCTTTTCCCAATAATTCTTAATCTCTCGTTGGAGTGAACTGAACTGAACTTCAAGGATGAATTGCAATGCAGTGATCAAGTTCTTTTTATGCTGATAAACGTCTTTATACTTATTTTAGACTTTTTTCTTGGGTTCATTGAGATGCATAAGAAAGAGCAACAGCGATCAGTACAATTCCTTATCCAGAAAATGATATCCGTTCTCTTCTTTGACTTCTATTTGACACTTGGTGGGTGGAAGATGCATTTGCTGGAGTAATTATTATGCATCACAAATTACAAACCAAGCCGACGACAAGACAAAACTGATTTTTTTTAAAGGAATCGATATTGATTATTGCTTCTCGTCAGTAACGAGTCGGTTTAAGTAATTTTGAATGATGATGATGAAGAAGATGATGCGAGCATGCCGCATCACCTCCAAGTGACCTCTTACACTCAAGTCAGTAAACAACAATACATACAAATTACTTTACTTGTTTTCTTCATTTCTTTTTGTTACGTGAGACTTGTGGCGTAAACTTTAGGTTATCGGATTTATGACTTTGACAGGTCATGAGTTTGTCAAATTCTCTCCACAAAGACACGAGCACGGGAATGAGATTATTTATGGAGCTAAGTAAGTTCATGAATCTATTTCCCGGAAAACAAACGCTCACTTTTTTTTCCAAAAAAGAAAGAAACCAAACCAAACTCTTGAATATTGACGGATAGGATGATTATGAGTACAAAAGAAAACTGTCATTTAGAAATGAATGGTCTTTATGTAAACTTACATTTATCTTTAATGCATCATATGAACAGTCAAATGCTAATTGCCTATTCTTATTGCTGTTGTTATTACTGACATTTCACGAGAGTGAAAAATGCATGCTTATTTTATTGACTCAAAAGCCACGCTTCTATATCCAGCCAAGCCAACAAAGTTTTAAAAAATTGTATGCATACGGCAACACACACAATTTCATTTGGTGCAACTTTACAGAGCTCCATGAACGCTCCAAGTTGAATGACTCAAAGTCAACCTGAGTTGTAGGCAGTAGACATGCATGTGAGCGTGTAGTCCAAGTCCATGCTTGAATTTTTGACAGGAGTAATGTAGACAGAATGCTATAGGATAAAAAATATCCTTGTTCTATTCTTGTATTATGTTTTTTTGTTAAGTAAAGAACACACAGGAAGGATACGTCCTTTTAGCCAAGGGGATATCCTTCTTCATTGAAATAGTTTTTTATTCTTCAGCGTTTCAAGCTATATGGGCCCATGTAAAAGGACAACTAAATCTGAGTTTGATTCAAAGAAGAGGGAAGAGAGAATAAGCCAAAAATCTTGTGATGGGATTGGGATGTTTGCTGCTGCGGCAGTTACAAGTTGCGTTGCGTTTTTCAATGTATGTATCAAAATAAGTAGTTACTCCATGAAATATGTATTCCGAGTAAGTATAACATAGTTTAACGTTAAGCTCATCTCATGAGCTCGACGGCCTCGACGACGGTGAAAGCCTTCATCAGGTCCGTTGATCTCTGAAACTGGCTTAATGCCTACTTCGATGCCCATGAATATGATATGCTTACACACATGCACATCATCTTTCCTTTGTCTTTAAACGCTGTACGTTTATCGCCACATGAAAGTATGCATTCATTACAATCCAAATTCAAATCTAAAAACTGCATGGAGCTAAACCATTTGGATTATCCTTTTTGAACTTGATTTTTTTTACAAAAAAACATTCCACTCCAGTTCGATAGGTCTACATCTCCATCTATTTTTTAAATCGGAATTCTCTTATTCACCCTTGCCATTAGTTCGCATTGTTTCATTTTTATGAGCATGACTTTGAATTGGACTGGTTTTAATGACGACCGGGGAGAAGCCAAAGCCCACGAGGACACGACCAACGAACGAACGATTATAAAGCCTCGACAACATTTGAAGCACACATGAAACTTGTGTTTTTACATGTTCATACATATATCTCGTCTGGCTTCGACTTTGGAAAAGTTCAATTGGAAGAAAGAACATTTTATTTTAAGAATATTTTTTTATGTATCGGTAGATAGGTACCTTTCGTCATTTCAACCTACTCCTTTCTACTAATTGTATTGTAGTCTATGCCTCATTGTGCGCTTATCTTATTCTTGTTGTTTCTGCAACATCGAAAAATATTTTTTATTATTGTATCCTGGGTAAAATAAAATGAAGCCACATAAGCAACAATAAAGTCTTCGTGCTCATATTTTAAGCCTATAGGCAAGTCAAAACCAAGCCACCGGATTCCCCTATCCATAGGTACATTATGAGCGTAGGCACATGTAAGCTTAAAATATATACTTTTCCGAGGGCTTTGGCCCCGTTTCGCAATTTGAAGGTTGAGCCCTAGCCCTCCAGGAAAAAAAATTCACATTGGGCATGGCATTTTCTCTTTGTATAGATTTTTTTGCAGAAAGCCCTTGCTTATGCTATCTCCATATCTCCATGATATTTTGGTTCCCCTTTCTTTCTTTTCGAGGAAGTTATATGGGTTCTTCGTCACAATGAAATGAAGGACACACTCGACTCGGATATGTCGACATCACAACATTCACAACACAACTAGAGTTCCATGAGGGTTGGTTTGGTTTTGGTTGCGTTATCCAATTTTTGTGCCGTGTTCGGCAGAAAATTTGAAGGCTAAAAGTTCAACAAAAGTTACGTATTTCTTACTTCAGATATTGAGCAATTTTCAAAGAGCGGACGACGACGATGAGGAGGGGAGAACAATTTTCAAGGATATTCTCCATTCTCTCTCTCTATTTTTGCAAGTGATGATAATGATGATCAGGATGGTGATATGAGCCAGCTTATATTATTGTATTGCATCCTTCTTTATTTTTTATTCACATGATACGATACCGCGGATCATCATCAACATCATCAGCATCATCATTATCCTTGCATAACACTTTATTTTTCGCCGGTTTTTTAACATTTTTGTCGGGTGATGGTACTGCTCAGCCAGCGCTTCTGCCTGGTGGTGGAAGTGGTTTGGTTTGATTTTTTTTTGGTTGAACTTGAAAACTAGTATTTTTAGGCTGATTACAAAATAGAAAATGAGATGAGGATGGAAAATGATGAAAACGACCATGTAAAGTAATTTTCGTGTGGACGACGGACCAACCGACGACGCTTTAAAAAGCATGAGCTCACAGAAGAGAACCCAGGCGGATGGAATTTTTTTGAGCGTGCTCGCTTCCAATTTGCCATTTTCCTACATATTACATTACAGCGCTCCTGTCGATGACTTTGATCGTCTTTTTCATGGACACAAGTCAGTCACATCACACATATTCGATTCTATAACTCTGCAGCATAAAGCCAGTTTTGTTTGTTATTCTGTCTTTTTCTTGCTCTCTGTTCTCAAAAAAATAAATTTTGAAGGACAAGTGGGGAGTGACAACGTGGCATGCCATTACGCTTTCTAGGTATGCAAACATGCATCAATGCATTCACGTACACATATTTTCCTATTATTGTCATTAAAAAACTTTTTCCCAGTTTAAGTTATCAATTATCATTGTTAAGTAAAAAAGTTAGGTACATATTTAGTCCATTTTTTAGGGGAAGATTGAATTGTTCATTGGAAAATTTTGTGTGGATTTGATAAAAAAAATTATGTTGACGTGGCTAAACTGATTGCTGGAGCTTCCATGGCTTGGATGGAATGAGCAGTCGAGTTGAGAGTTTTTTAAGTTCACCTTGGGAAAACGAAAACAATATTCTTCTGGGGATTTTTTTTCAATTTTACGCATTCCCTTGATGGCTCTGCTGTTATTCGACTTGGTTGTTTGGCAGATTGACTCATTTCTCCGTAATAGGTAATAACTTCATGTCAAATTGGAGCCCAGCTGAAATTGTCCAATTTTGAAGAACATGAATACTTACAACTTGTCCACTCTTAAGTGGAGAGGAGTAGACATAGTAAATGGTCGAGAACACACGTTTCCCTTGTCCCGGTCCCCGTGTCTATAGGCTTATCACTGATTTTCAACTTGAATAAAATATGAAGCTCGCCTTGGACTTTATTTGATGACCCTGAAACATGTGTAATACCTAATCCATTTTCCCCCTGACCGTCTGACTGGACTTGGACTAACACAACATAACTTACTTCGCAATCTATTTTGAGTTATGCAAACACAGCCCCAATTTCTAAAAAGCATATGTACTACATGTAGTATGAAGTAATACCCTTCAAAAATTATTTTTCAAAATTGACCCTCGCCCCGTGACAGTAATTTTACGCAAGCGGTGAGTGAGCTACTTTATGGGAAGACAGGAAATGCTTCCGTCAATGCCATGCCACGTTTTCAAAAGCCACTTGTCTTTGTTATGCCATCGCAGACAACAAAAACACCGAAAAAAAACCCGAACTCGTAACTCTCAATGTCAAGCATTTAAGCGTGCTATTAAAAATGTGGGATGGATTAACCCAGTCAAGAACATTTTATCGTCAAATTGTTTTGCAATTTGAAATGCATTTCCACTAGTGAGGGTCGGGTATAGCAAAAGGCAAATTATATATCTAATTTAAGTATAAGCAATCAAATCACATCATCAGTTTTATCTGAAATGATTAGGATGACCCTGAAAAGCCGGTCGGATATATTTTCAACCGAATGCAGCAGTAGTGGTGGCGGCAATCATTTCAACCTTTAGACGGTGACTAGAGCAAGTACTTGGGAACGACTCTCGGTGACATTTGATTCCAACAATCACACTTTATGAAAGACATTTTTTCACGACATTTGCTCTGAAGTTAATGATGATGTTACATCGCAGGAATCTGTCATTGAAACATTGATACCCGAAAACAGAAATTGGCTATTGCTAATATCATAGCCAGATACACGTGATGGTTTTTATGATAAAATATGGTCTCGATAAAATATATTTTCTTCAATGATTAGCATAAAATTAAGATATAAAATGCAGAATTAGATCCGAGCTTCTAGAAAAAGCCCATGTTTTTCTGCACTCCTCGTAGACTCCTTCAAATTCTCTTTATCATCTTTTAAACCCAAGGTTGATTCAACTTTGAATGTGGCAAACAACGTTTTTCATTTCTGAGATGATGACACATCCATAAAGTTTGCAAAAAGGATGAAACGAATGTTTTGCATCGATTAATTGACTCATTTAAGAAGAACTGATGTGTTCAAGATGAAGGTTAAGTTTTACGTTTTCTCTCCCTGAAAAAGCCAGAGCCAGGCCAGATGAAAGACCAAAGTCAAATGATGACTAGACATCACTTCCGACGACGAGGCCAAGCCATGAGGAGATGAATGCATGACTAAAAGGAAATACTGTACTTCCTAATCATGATGCATCTAGTAATGAATGGATTTCTCATCTGTTCAATCTGCATTGCATCTCTCCGAACAAAAATATTCTTGTCTTCTGCATTTCGGATTGTAATGTAGCCTTGCATTATTTCACACACGAAGTATTACTGAAATTGAGCATGATATGACCACAAAAAATATCCCCCAAAATAAACAGAAGAGAAATCATGAAACAATAAAAAAATTCATTCTGTTTCAATCTTGGAAATTCTTTCTTTAAAAATCATCAAACAAAATAAATTATTTTTAAGGACATTGTTGAAACCTTGATTTTCAATCTTTTTTTCTGGTTATTTCTAACCGATTTTTATAGGGAAAAGCCTTGAGCAAAAATAACGTTTTTTTCTACAAAAACTCTTTTCTTTTTATTGGTATATCCATTAAAAATCTCGTATCACATTCCACTAAATGTTCCTACAAGTAATAAGTAAGCAGGAGGGAGAGAATTGAATGAAGCACATGCGTTTTTTCGGGAAAACCTTGACGTTTGTTTTTTTACAGTGTTGAGCGAGGTTACTGCCGCATGCCATCCTATAATAATAAACATAATAGGGAAAAAGAGTTATACGATCGCTATAATCACCATCAGTCAGACTCAGACACAGTTTTACCAACCGCCAACACCAACACTAACCTTAACCATCATCATCATCATCTCACCAAGGAGCAACCAGTGCAGTATCTCACAATCACCGGCATTATCATCATCCTATTTAGCCAGCAGTACTGTAAATCTCCGTTTTCTTTTTAATGGTACAGGAAAGAAATAATTTTTTTTTCTGGTAAAATGAATTAGCTAAGCAAAGTGAAGGAGGAAGAGATTGTGTTATGTTATGTGAGCACAATCACTATCGCTATCCTCCTCATGCATGCAAATTTTCATGTATGTAGCCGGTGCCATGAATGCAAGCATTCTAATTCTCTGATGATACATGTGCTATTTTAAAATGAGAACGACCCTGGCCTTGATCAGAATCATGCCTACAAAGTAATCGTATCATAAACACGATGCTTTTTATAGCAAATATAAAATGATCAGGAAAAAATATATATTATATTGCAAACGTCTGCGTCTGTCTCAGTCTACTCCATCTACCTAAAAATCCAATGACATGTGCTTTGCTAGCTTTAAATTTTTCCTCACCTGTGTTAGATTTGACTTAAAATGCTAATATTCGTCTCATATTTTCTCACAATGAGTCAGTGTGTGACATAGGTATTTTTGGCAAATCTGTGCAAAATAAGACGCATGCCATGTGATCACAATCATACTTATGTCTGCATGTGCATAAGAAGAAAAAAACAAACCAGAGCAGTAATAGTAGCAAACAGTCAAGTGAGTGCAGCGGAATGGCAAATAACTATTCCATAGGGATAGGATTTTAGGATACACAAACGAACTCGACGATGATGATGATAATGGCTCAACTGGCATTGAGCGAGTGGCAAGGGCAAGGTGAACAACGTGCAAAAAAATAGTAATCGTTCACACAAACATACCTACACCCTACTAGTAGTACAATACAATAGAAAAAACAAACAAAAATAGTTGTAATAATATGCATGAATTTTTTTCTTCTCTAATGAAAAGAAATGTATGGGTATTTCTGGGGTTTTACGTTACTCGAGCCATAGCCATAGTCAACAATTCAACATGCATTTTGGGGTTTTTGTTGGAAATGTTTTTCTGTAGAGCTCAACTATTTTTCTACTTGGGACAGGACAAGACTATTATAGGACAGGTTAAAGGATAAATGAGAATTTATGTGTGCTTTATAAATTGCTTAGTACTCATTGTACATACTTTGACTTTCTTCATTTCATTTTGTCTCTTGGGTTGGCCTACTCCTGGTTTTTGTTTATTATATGGCTTCAGCTTTTTTAGACTGCTTGCGTATTCATCATCTTTATAATATTTCACCTTGACTTTTTTCGCCACACTACTGGGGCTTCTTTTTTTTTCCTTCCCGGCAATACATAGTCAGTTGAAATAATAGCTTACTTTATTGCCACCGAATCGACTTTGAGTTTAAGGAGGGCGTATGGAACAAAATATCTTTAAATCTAATCGTAAGCAAAGTGATTATAACGATGATGATACGTATTCACAGTGATGACATCTCTCTATATTTTTTATTACGCTGATTTCAATCAAGGTTAATTGACTAATACCGCGTGATATTATTATTACTTCTGGTTGGTGATGTTTATCGGCAGCGGCATGATCTTCATCACTTTATTTACTCCGTTATTGCGCTGTTCTATTTACAAGGATTGATGTCATCACGTCCATTTCATAATTAATATTGCGTTTTTATTTGTTCCGGATAGGTAAAAAATGAATGGCATTGGAGTATTTATTGCCCTCTGTACTATCACTTTATCCTTGAATGACATGAAAGTATGTATTTTGGCAAAACACATTATGAAACATTTGTTTGGTCGGTTGGAACGGGACGAAACATTGAAAATGATGGACATGACAAGATACACGAGACACTCATGTTTTTCTCGGAAGGACATGACACAATGCAAATTGCTGAAGTGGTAGAGAAAGAGGCATTATGGTACTTACCTGTCCGCTACTCTTGCTTGACTTAATTGGGTCTGCAATTTTTGCGTCATTCTCATTTTCAAAAATAGACACACGAGCACATGCAATGCAAACTTGAGCGGAGCAATTTTTGCTAATTCTTTGTCCAAATGTTTATGAAGGAGGAAGGAGGCTCATCATATGATTTTCACATGGTCTTCTGCTTTTCATTCCTTATCCAGACACAGAAGAACCTTGGAATTTGTTATTTATGGAGTAAGAGCAGGAACAAAACAGCGCGTGTGTGTGAATAACGTAATGCGATTTTGTTTGCGCTACTACAACTACTATAAACCACCACACATGCCACATGCAAAGTTTATAGCAAGCAAAAGCATCACGAGATAATAACGATATTATATGCTAACTACGACTTCGTCTACCGTTTTCAGGGTCAAGTTTAAGGTAAAAAACCACCAGCACTATCATAATCATCATCATCAACACCACCACCACGAGTTTTATCATCATCATAGCTATGCTATAACTATCAAACAAGTGCGTTTTTCCGTCGCTTCCATATGAATCCGTGAAAAAAAAACTGTCATCACTTCATTCATAATCATTGCAAAACTTTACTCTTCGTCATGTTATGGCATAAAAATTGATTGATGAAGCTCTTCAAAAAACATGAGCTCAATATATCTTAATCCGCCCATGGTCATATGAAGCACAGATCGGTGAAACCTTGAAGACCTCCGGGTATTCAGCGTAAAGTACCCTTCAAAAAGTTTCCGCAAATCTGGAGCACATTGTATCGATATTGATGGTTAGTGGTGAAGATGATGATCATGATGATGTCCTTGTCTGTCTCAATTAGTATCGCATTACACGTTTTCTGCCTTGTTTGCTCTTTTCATTAGTAACAAAGTTACGAGATCATTCAAGCCGGCGCGTGTGCATCTATCGTCTCGTCTCGTCTGGAATAAAAGTGAGAAACCACTGCATAACAAGTCGTAAAACTACCTTGAATCTACCCATATTAATTATAACATGTATGACCAATCCGATAGATTTCTTTTTGAAACGAGAACACGAGCAGCGATTACTAATATTGCAGGGCAGGAGGTAGGCAGGCAGCTTGACTTGAGTGACGTCGTATTTTTATGACTGAAATTGAAGTGGATGCGATTGACGCATGACAGGTGCTTGCATACAAAGGAATTATCACTAATTCATGCTCGTATGCATAGGTAATCTATTTTTTATCCAGTATTATCCAGCATTAGTACTGACTAAAATCAAATGAATGAAGGTTTTTCTGGGTAAACAACAAGTGGATTGGATTAGGTAGGTTTTTCGTTTTTTAGTTAAAAAAACTGGATAAATCATAGGAAATTGGAGATTTTCAAGGATCTTTGAATAATGTTCCATGCCAAACTCCTCCTTAAAGGAAAAATGTGAATTCCTGGTAGACAGACAGAAAGACTCAACATATGGAACGTTGACGTGCCACAGCCATAGCCATAACGTAACGTAACCTTCAAAAAAGGAGCATTTAATACATCAAGTAATCGCGAATAAAAAAGACGGAAGAGTAAGAAAAAAAGGAGAAGCGAGATGAACGAGCAGCAACTCATACAGTAGAAGTCCTTGAAACAAAAAATAGCAGAAGTAGGAAAAGTAATAATGAACTTCATAGAAAAAAATTGACGAGTCGAGTTAGTTTGGGAGTTAGTTTCGTAGAGCAATAATAGCAGCAAGTGATACAATATTGCCCCATGTGAATAGGAAAGATGGGCATCTAACTTTGGGGAAGTTCTATATCAGACCTAATAATTTTCGTTTCCATTTTGGAGTTGTTTTCGAGGAATACCTCAATCTATCGAGTAGAATAACCTCCAGACTTCCATTGTAATAGTAGCTAATTGGATCTTCAGAAGTTTTTCTGGCTTTTGCTTGGCGGTGCGCTTCTGTCTCAGCCTCTGATCTTCCAGTGAAAATGCGAGACTAAAAGTCAACTTTTTCATTTTCATCTTTTACGTAAGCTCTATCTGAATCATCAAAAAAAGTCCAATAGAGGTTTAGTCATAGCTACTCAAGCTTCATCATCACCACCACCACCACCACGACACGACAGGCAATAATGGTATCAGAGAAAAGATATAAAGGCAATTACGAGAAGCTAAGCAATAAGTATCAGTATGTCAGTAGACCATATTATATGAATGGAATGAACGAATGAATGAAGGTTAAATTGTGAAATCGCATGGAGTCATATTATCCAGAGAGAGAGAGAGCGATATGGCTTTGTTAGGCATATCATTTAACATTGACGAGAGAGTTCCTACTTTTTTGTGCAATTTGACCTCGGCCATGAAACTGGATTTTGTGTTAAACCCGGCAAAAATGGTTTAGTTAGAGGAAGGTCAAATCCAGCGAGCCAGGGACCTTGTCTCGTCAGCCAAGTCGTAATATACATATTATCTCAGAGACAATATAGGAGTTACGGCTTTGATGACAATATCACAAAGTTTGGTAACATTAAATGCAAACTCATGTACTACTCATTTCTTCTTTCTTTATTCCTTCCTTTTTTTGATTTTGACTGATAACGATTGCACGCTCCACAAAATATATAGACTTGGAATGGCGTGGCACATGCCACATAAGTTGAGTAATGTAACATGAAATTACCGGGACAATGTAAATGTGAAGAGGCCTTTAATTTTCATATGGACATTATGAACATCGGTTTGCGTAATGAGCTCAGGTGGACAGACTTGATTGAACGTATGTCCTCACTAACTCACGTAAGTAAGCTTATATATATGTGCTTTTTAGGTCCCAGCCAGTCACAAAAATAACCAATTCCAGTCGTGACCTTCAGATTCAGTCGGTCTGTCGGGGCTTGGCATTCGAGGAAAAAAAGATGTTCAACATCCACTTTACCTTTCATCATTTTACGGGAATCCACGGTTTCTGAAAAAAAATTAAATATAAACCTAAGTAAAAAATTCATCCTTTCTTGGATTACCTGGAATCGAAATTAAAGCGAAAAATTGTAACATGAGACATTTCATTACATTGTGAAAAACATCTCAAGGCCAAACAAGTTGGCTGGCTGTTTTGTTGATTGTGATGATGATATTATATATGACAGAGCTGTAGCAGCAGTAGCAATATTGAGTAGGCACAAACTGTCGTGCCGTGTCATTTGTTTCCTCCGTTTCACAAGTGCGCTATGAATACATTAGTAGACACGTATGATAAGGAGCAAGGTCATAGCTTATTATATTATGACTAATACTTATTATGATTCTGACTAATGAGCACATGCTATAATAAAAACCGTCTCCGAAAACATGCTTTTGCATATGAAAAGCAATATAATATGTAACATGATTTTGTTGATTGGTAAACTTTTGAATTAAGAAAAAAACTAACGAACCAACAACGGACATAGTTAGTTATGCTAAAAGTTCAAAAGGAAATTTACTTCCTTTTTTCTCTTTTGATCTCTTCATTTTTCAGATTTTTCATTTCGCCAATTTTGCAATCAGATCAGTTTTGGTTTATCTCTATTGAGAAAACTAGCATTTGTAATAGCGATCAACCTTGTCATGTTCCCGCATGTGATCGTTACGTAAAATATGTATGTTTATATCTCCAGCTCAAAATGGCCAATTTGAAGCGCACATGTAACTAACTGAACTGAAATACAGACTAAATTAGATAAAAGAGAAAAAATATTATATTGGGAAAGACAGCAACAAAACAACATCGGAGGAGCTAAGGTCAGACAAAACTAAGTTAGCTTATATATATAGGCATTTTTTCAGGTAACTTCTTTCTCCAAATTTTTATTGGCTCTTTGGAGGATAGCAATATTGGTTTTGGCTTGGCACAAAAGGAAGAAAAATACAGACATGGGGAGGCTTCTGTCTTGAGCGCACAAGTAAAGCTGTAGACATTGCAAGGTTACCTTTTTTTAAAGAATAAAAAGGACCTTGATTTTTTTCCGTGATGATGAATACGAGAGAGGAGGAGAGAGCGTGGCAAACAATATGAAAAAAATAACTTTTTCCGTGGAATTGATACTCTTTAAGCTGGGAGCACTTTTAAAAAACACATAGGGGTGCTGCTGCAACAGAAAATTATTATGATTTGAATGGCTTTTATTACGATGATATGACTTGATGTCGTGTCGTGCAATGTCAGACGAAATACTCAGAATTTATATTTTTCACCGGAATTGATATAGAGCAGATAATATTAGAGCGATTCTTTTAAGTGAATATGCATGGTTTTTTTTTGACGGGGCAGCAGTGATCCATTCTCAAATGTTGACCTTGAATTTTCCTCTCCTCGTTTTCCATTTATAATGGAATAAAAAGTTTGCTTGGTATACATATCGCTCTGTCTGCAATATAGAGTAACAGGTTCTGCTCAGTTGATCCTACTTTCTCCACTCAAAAGCGCGGTTGGCTGTCGTCAATAGTACCCTCAAAATAGGCATCAGACTGGAGATCATTTAATTATATGATGTCTATGCTCTTACTTACTTATGTTTTGTCAGAGATATAAGAGTCAGCGTGGGCAAGAAGGGGCTTTTCCCTTGCAATGCAAATTAAATACGAAATTCTGCATTTCAGGGAAGTGAAAATCCGGAGAGGAAAGCAATGCAGAGAAAACCCTCAACTCGAAAAAAACGGGGGTTTTTGCCTCATGTCACGTTGCATTATCTATTCAAGGCACGTGTAAAATGTGCCCTTGCCAATTCGGCGGGGGATAGGGATTGCGGAGAGTAAGTATTGGAGAATAAATACTACCTACATATCCCCTCATTTTACATCACGTTAATGGTGAAGTTGGGACAGGTGCTTCATCAAAGCAAAAGGAGAAGAGGAATTACACGAGTATTGAAATTCTTATTTTGATTAAAAAGTATCATATCATATATTAATTACATACTTCCTTTTTCTCAGTACTCTTGTACTAACTAGTGCGTGTGTATGTACTTGCGTCAGGATGTTTTTTTTCTGTTAGGGAATGTAAATGAGGCACCAAAAGAAAAGTATCGATTGGATTGGGCAGAAATGTTTTTTTTTTGTTTTATGTCATGCTCGTGCCAAACATTTTTTTTTACTCTGGGTTTTTAGGCCTGTCTGTGAGTCACCTTTGAATAACCTTTAAAAATACTCTTTTAGTAAGTGCTTCCATTAAAAGAATGACGTCCTTGATTTATCACGTTTCTTGAAAGCTGTGGATCAAATTTAATGCTGCAATTCCACAAGCTTTAATAAATATATGGACTGGAGAAAATTAGAAATTCACTGTTGATGATAACAATCATTTTGATCATGATTGGAATGGAATCGACGTATTGACATTACATATACCTATTTGAACCATACGTCTAATCCTACACAATCTCCCTTTTAAAACCATGTCATTAAAAGACGAGGAAAATGTCATAATCATTTTGGAGTTGGATGTCAACCCATTTCCATTTTCGACTAAAGTTTTCCAACTCTTCCAGCAGTAGGAATTGCTTTGCAATTGTCATTTCCATATATTGTTCATTGTCTGCGGTCATGGTCAAATTTTCTTGAGTTTACGATTACCAATAGTTCGGGGAAGTAAGACGTAAGAACAACATCAATGTCAGTTTTGCATTTCACTACCTATATATTATTAT
>JAHZMX010002515.1:0-38737 GCA_027743895.1 Seira musarum | reverse complement strand
ACACTTTTGTGACTCAAACGAATAATAATGATTTTACAATGCAGACAATTACAGCAAGACTTGGAAACTGTTTGGCGCACGACAACTTCGACGGTGACCACAACTTTAAAGAACAGGAATACATGACAAACATTTTTACATTATGTCAAAAATCAATTAATTAATAATCGTTACAGGTTTTCAACGATAATCGAATATTTTTTATATATTTAGTTTTAAAAACCTGAAGTCTTTCATGCTTCATTTTTATTTTAACTTTTTTGTGTACATTATTTACCTAAAATGAGTGAGATCTCTAAAATATATAGCTAAGAACTCTTTGATATACATTTCTCTAAAACATGAATTTATTTAGAGTTACGAAATTGATAGTTAAATAAACATTCTTATTCTCTGCCGTAACGTGTGGCTTTTTATACACGTGCTTGTGGTGAGACATATTTTAGACCGACTACCGACAAACATTTGACTGCACCTCTTTTCATGAAAATGCTGGCACACATAATTCAATTCGATGCAGCTGTGGTGAAAGTTCCACTATATATTTCTATCCTGTAATTCTTTTACTTTGGAGAAAGCTATAGGGCTTCTAATTCATCCCTCATATGTTTGAAAACAAGGATTACTTTTTCTTCCATATCAGTTCATCAAAAGAATACAAGGGCGTCTATAGAGAAAAGGGCTAGTTATACCCGCATTGAAGAAAGAAACAAGACTGAGAAACTGAATGAATTTTACCACATCACACCACCACCACCAGTCTAACAAAAATCAAACATTTGACTGCACCTCTTTTCATGAAAATGCTGGCACACATAATTCAATTCGATGCAGCTGTGGTGAAAGTTCCACCTTATATTTCTATCCTGTAATTCTTTTACTTTGGAGAAAGCTATAGGGCTTCTAATTCATCCCTCATATGTTTAAAAACAAGGATTACTTTTTCTCCCACATCAGTTCATCAAAGGAATACAAATACAAGGGCGTCTATAGAGAAAAGGGCTAGATATACCCGCATTGAAGAAAGAAACAAGACTGAGAAACTGAATGAATTTTACCACATCACACCACCACCACCAGTCTAACAAAAAATGGAGAAAGTTGCAGTAAAGTCACAAGTGTCCCCGAACAATGCGGGGGATTTGAGACAGTACCTCACCCACATACTGCAACTTTAAGATTAAATACGTTATAGCAATACACGTCTGACTGTCTGCCTCTTTGTAAGTGAAACTTTCGTTTTTATCTACAAACAAATCTATCAAAGTTGTTTTAATTTTCTCGCCAAAAATAAAATCGCAAAAAAATGTATGGGAAGTGCAGGTGATATATTTTAACTATGAGATTAGATCAAACATTTTCTCACAATCTGAGAAAGTTAGACTTTAGATAGTACATGGGTCCTGTACAGTAGTTATATTATATATCAATATTCTCGAAAAGTCGACCAAAGTCTGGACTAGACAGTTTTTTCTGGACTAATTCCATAAGAATGTCCCATCGTCAGTGGATTTTTTCTCCAACAGAAGTCTCAATAACCCCATTTCAAACTTGGAGGAGAACATAATCGTGAACGTCAATCTCTGGTACGTTTATAAAGTAGAAATTTAACGATCAACTAACCTTGATCTTTGAAATGTATTGGAGCTCAAATGACGGAGTCAGACACAACGAATAAGGAACATGATCGTAAGTCGTATGAAAACGTACATACGCAGGTATTTTTTTATTTCAACAATAAAATTTTTTGTGACTGTTTAAGACAATTGTGGTTGTCAAAAACTCCTAATTAATTACTAGTACAGTGCGAAATTAATCTACATAAACGAAGCTAGTATGATTCATATTCTCCGTCAATTCCGTGCTTTGTTGTACTTTTTATTACTAAAACCTTGAGAGATTCACTACTGTGAGTGAGTGTATTTGTGCAGGAACACAAGCACCAAAACCAAATCAACATCAACTAACCTCGTGGTTTATTGTAGTCTGGTCTAGCTTTGCTTGGTCATTCATTACTTTGACTTCCTCATTCATTCTAGTTCTCTGATAAAGGTTTTCTCATCCAGCTGATTATTGCCAAAAATAACATAAAACAGCATTAAATATCTCTTAACTCCATGTAAGTCATTAGATCACAAGCATGTGGTACGATGCAGAAAAAGTCACAAGATAAAAAAGCACTCATATATCTACTACTCCAACATCTAGTTTGAGCCGTATTTGATAACCAAATTTTAAACTTAACACCAGTTTTTGTGTCTTTTTAGCTAACTTCAAAAATGTGATGATGACGAGACAGTAAAGTCTAGAACATGAGGCTCTTTTGCTCAGGCTATCGTAGTGAGCTGTGACGTGACTAATCACTGTACTATAATTAAAGCCTGCTATGATCCTGTGTGAGTCACAAGATAAAATACGTAGTCTTGCATTTTAGATTCGCACACGTGTATTTGAGCATGAATGAAAATTTTACTGAAGGTAGTACAATAAAGCAAATTACGTCACATATAATAACTCGTTTTACTCAAGCATTGCACATATGACGATGAGTAAAAATGTAAACTTTAAACTGTAGACTCTGGAAAAACTGATTGTGAGTTGGTTGTCAAACAATGATTCAGAGTTCAGTTCAGATATGATATGAGTTAATCCATAAGGTGTCGAAACGTAACCATATCTAGGCAGTTTCTATTCAAAGCGCGTCATGATAAAATGTACATTTTACATTAGAGTGGATGTAAAAAAATTACCTAGCCACTAATACACATTTTGAAAGTTTCGCCATAACGTTTGTATGAATTTTAATTTCCTGAATTTTTAAATATAGTGTCAGTCACCGGGTACATCTGTCACTGCCAAGAGGAAACTCTCAGACATCGACACAAGATCTTCCAATAATAGTGCCCTTCTGAATTGTTCAATGTGTGACAAGACATTTTGACTCAATTCAAAGTCAGTACAAATCCGGAGACGTTATAACTAAATTATTTATAAATTACATTAATAAATTTTGAGTACGCAAAAATGGAGGTGATAATAAAGTCTCGGCGGCCCCAGTATGGAACATTAAAATGTTCAGGGTGTAGTGCGATTTTGGAGTTCGAATTACCTACACAGCCTGCGACTGGATCACCGAAATATTTTGTTCAGTGCTACAACACACTTTGTGAAAGGAAAGTACCTTATGACCCCAATAAGCCCACTTCACCTAATCTCAATGGGTCTGCAAAGGCAGGAACTAGTTACTCCACCGCTGGAGCCTCAGGCTTTTCGGCGAATGGAAGGGAGGCTGCGAAACAGTTTAAGATAGGCAGTGATGATGAACCTGCGTCAATGTCAGATCCTGTACTTAGGAAGAAATATAATGAATTTGGACCGGGCAAAGGCTGTGGTAAGTTTTTTCACAATTTCTTTTCGTGCGTCTTTGCAATGAAATCCTTCAGCTTCAAACAAGTAATTACAATTTTACTTATTGTCAAATCTAGATCCGGAGGGTGGATTCATTAATCCTGAAGACTTCTTCAAGATGCAGTTTGGTGGTGAACTGTTTGTGGACATCATTGGTGAATTACAGATAGCAAAAGAGTTTAAAAATATGATGATGAAAAATGGGGAGGATGAAGAAGGAAATGAAGGGGAAAAGGAAGATATCCACGTTACTTTGGAAAAAAGACGTGAGGAGTTGGAGGCGAAGAAGAAAGCAAGGGATGAGAGGGTTGCAGTTCTGGCAGAAAATTTAAAGAAGAAATTAAATGTTTATTTGGAACAAGGTGCTGACCACTTCAGAAAGTACATTCAAGAGGAAGCTGAGGAGCTCAAGGTCCAAAGTTACGGGGTTCATCTGCTTCATTCAATTGGTTACGTTTATTCGGTGAAAGCTAGTGAATATATTTCGAAATATGGCGATGACATTTTTGCAACGCCTTCGTTTGTCCACAGAATGAGACTAAAGGGCAGAGCTTTCTCAGAAACGTTTAGCACTGGTAGGTTTTTGTTACTGTTGCAATTTGCAATTGTTTTTTTGGCTTTATTTAAATTACTTAACAAAATATTTTTTATTCCTTAAATCTTATAATTCTGATTTTCTTTTTTAGTAAAATCGGCTGTTGACGTTCATTCAACTTTCGTTCAACTCCAAGAAGCGGAAAAGACGGGTGCCAGTGAAGCGGAGCGCGAGAAATTGACAGAAGAAGCTGTTAAGAAAGGAACGGATGCAATCTGGAAAACTAGCAAATTGGAAGTGGAAAGTGTAATTCGAAGCGTCTGTGATAAGACATTGACAGACCCGGCGGATAAAGTTACCCTAAGGAAACGAGCCGAAGCATTAAAAATTGTTGGCGACATTTACCAAAGTGTTACGCCTCCTCAGATGCCTCCTAATAACATGTTTTAATTAATTGTTTTATCTTTAATTGTAATCTTATACACTAAAAGTTCGTACATTACTTGGTTTTTCGTGTCTTAAAACTCGAGATTACTATGTTTTAACTAAGCGAAAGAAAATATAAACTTTTTATAGTTTAGTTAAGATTTATCATCCTAATGAACGTTAGTTTGTAGAATTTTTATTACAATTATATGAAACGTTTATCAACAACAGCGAAACTCTCTCTAGACTCTGTGGTTCAACAAGATGCATTGTGTACCTAACAATTTCATTCACACCTAATTTAACTATCGGTAATGAAAGTTGCGTTTTTCTTCAAAGTTAGGGCTACCAAAAGTAGACATTTTTAATCATTCCATCAAAGTGGTAGCACCGTCGACCCTTCTGCTGTTCGATGAAATAAATGCGTAGATGCATTATAGAACCTATGTCAAACTATCGAAAGGAAAGCAATATATTTATTGTAGTGGAACATTGATTTACAGTCGCGGTTGTAGAAATTAGTAGTTTCTTCCTAATGTTAAAACGTTCTTAAATTATGAGTGTGTGCCCTGTCACCTGTGTAGTCCTCGATTGGTTGAATTAAGTATCTAGTATCAAATCATACATAAGCAGTGACCGTGATGGGGATCGTGATTTTTTGTCACAATGAATTAATAAAATTTGTAATTTAAGGAAATACATACTTGTCTAAACTGACTAACCAAAACCTTGTCTCGCATGCCTGTTGATAGTGCACTTCAATTATAAGATTCAAACTCGAATTTCTCTATAAATCAATTAAATTTGCCAGATTGAATGCGTTACCCATATTTAATGAAATGTTGCCTCTAGTCAAGCCTCTAATAAAATTTATATTTATAAAATAATTAAATTCCTGGTTTACTCTATTGCAGCAACTGCATAATTACAAATTTTTATCCAATTCGGATAATTCAATCTATATGAATTTGCATGGGATGCAGACAGTGTGATTGATTCCTGGATATTTTGTTGAGAAAATAAAACTACTAAAGTTAATGTTAAATAATATAATAAAAAATTGAAATATTTGTTCAAATTACTATAAAACGCAATATAAACTCAAATAAACTAAATTATTGAAACTATATAAAACTGGAAGATGATAGATTTCATTTTTTAAATTGCAACAGCGTAAAATTATAAACTACATGCAACATTTAGTCAATGGTATGCGCTTTTCTTCAGTCGTCAGTAAGATTTGACGCAGAAGAAAATCTTGGAAAGCATGTGCATCCGGTTCCGGTATAAATATAAGATGAAGGTTGCTTTGTTTGGGTGTTATTGTGCATTCAAGCACAAAGCATACGCATACATTCATATCATAATATGAAACCTCTTACATGTCATAAGAAACACCCAAGTTCTTGATTTAATTTCCCTTGCAAGGCCAACCCAAGACCATGAAAACTTCTTACACTTGCTCATACTACCTCATCAAAAACAAAATGTTCGTGTGTGGTTTGAAAATCATCTTACCATAAGCATCGTAAGTTCTTGTTCAAAAGCGACACGTTAGTTATTAGTTAGTAGTCACATACATTTTGGGTTTCATTTGTTACATAATCTACAACTCCTAGTAGCACATATTCGTGATGTGGAAGGATGTTATTGTGCATTCAAGCACAAAGCATACGCATACATTCATATCATAATATGAAACCTCTTATAAGTCATAAGAAACACCCAAGTTCTTGATTTAATTTCCCTTGCAAGGCCAACCCAAGACCATGAAAACTTCTTACACTTGCTCATACCACATCATCAAAAACAAAATGTTCGTGTGTGGTTTGAAAATCATCTTACCATAAGCATCATAAGTTCTTGTTCAAAAGCGACACGTTAGTTATTAGTTAGTAGTCACATACATTTTAGGGTTTCATTTGTTACATAATCTACAACTCCTAGTAGCACATATTCGTGATGTGGAAGGAGTAGTACAATAACCGTGACTCATATTGTTCAACAGTCAAAGACCAAAAGCTCAAAAAAATATTCTACATGTCAGGTTGATTTTCTGTACAATAAATTTTTTGGGCGATGCAATTGTGAACGTGCAGCATAAACACGAGTTAACATGATCGTTTCGAAGCTCAATTTCAGGCTTGGTTTATTCCTTCAATGGCAATGCTTCGTATTGCAATACAGGTGAATCAAAGGCAAACGATTTTTCTGTGTTTGGCTTAATTGGCATCAGCTTTTGGTAGGCGTAAAAATGCAGAACATGAAAAATGAACTTCGTTGCATACCACCATATCGCGCATTTTTTTAGCAAAAGAATATCTCATCTATTTTTCTCCTTTCCTCCTCTGATTAAATGAAATCTTGAACATATCAAATTGTACCACATCATACACAACATAACAGCAGCGGCACAACCATTTACGTATTTTTTCTAGTTCAGTTCTCTTCAAGTAACTGTTCATCATGTTTCACGCTCCCCGGTCCAATGTGTTTCCTCCTCGGGTTTTAGTTATGCTTTTTACTCATTTCACACAGAGTTAAATGTACTTTGAAGTTGTTGTTACATTTCAGAGTTTCCTTTTCCCTAGCGCTTGATATTCCCGATGATATGAACGTTTTTCTGCATGTATCATGTACTGAAAACTGAAGTAATCCCCTTACATTTCTAACCGAGTTTAGTTCACTCACTCACTTGCTTGGCTTACTCCTCCATCAACATTTTACCCCATCTTTTTTTCAAAAACCATTCCTTTGTGTTTTACTACATCCTGTCCCGTATTTGTTCTTTTACTTTGTTTGTGCCATATAGATTATGGCTTGCATGTCCTGCTGTTATATGACTAATAATGCCACGAGTAATGTCATCATCCAACTTTTTTTTCACCATGATATACCTAAAGCCAAAAACTTTTTAAATGAAAGACGGGAAATATTGTAATGCAATGGCAATGTTTTTCTCATGAAGGCTACTGTGCACGTATATTTTTTGCTTCTTGCAGACAGACTTAATAATAGGGAACTAATGGCTAATGCCAAGGCTATGGCTGGACAAAACATATGGATGTCACAGGCCATATGGACAAACACTTCTTTCACTGTCCTTATGCTATATGGCAATATTTTTACCCCACTTTGACTCAACCTCTGTTAAAATGCATATATGCCTTTTAAAAAGTCAGAAAATAATATGCATACTGATCCACATTATCATTATGATTCCCTACTATCAACAACGAAGGATGATAGGGATATGATATTTCCTTGCACAGGACGTTGTTCCTCTAAAGCCTAAAGAAAATTTTCAGATTACTCACTCACAGATTTTCATGGTTTATGTTAATGTTTAAAAAAAGGCTCGCCACACAGTTTACATTACTGCAGCAGCAGAAACAAGAAACTGTCTTGACTGTACCAGGGAGCCAAACCGGCAATTTCAGAATGTTCAGTGAAAAAAGTTAATACACACGAGAGAACTAGAACTGCCAATTACCTGAGCCTGACTCAGTCTTTTTTAGGGTGCATGAAGAAGAATAAAAAATATGTTAAACAAGATTTCGAGGGATACATGTGAGAGCATAAAATAGGACTTTCTTGCAAAAACATAAAGCAAGCAAGGTTTGTAGAATGTTTAGGTTCTTTTCTGACTATTCTTGTTGTTACTGATATTACTCATGTTACATCATTTATTGGCATTGATTCATTCACTAAACTAACTACTACAAACACAACACTCGTGTCTGAAAGTAAATTAACTAAAGAGGAATTATACAAGAAAAGATATTTTAAGGTCTCTACAAAATACTAAAGAGAGTAGTAATACGAGTTGATTGGAAATGGCTCGAATATTACAAGCCATTTACGTCAAGTTAACGTGCTAAAGTAAATGCATAGAAAACGTGGAAGGACGTCTCCTAATTAAATTAGACTCTTTAACTGGATTTGCCAATTTAATAGATTAGACCTGTAGGCTCTTGTTTTAATTTCAAGACGTCAACAAACTCACAAGAAGAGAAAACATGAGGAAATAAAAATAAATACCTCTTGATGTGATAACAGTTTAATGTGCACATCTTCAATAGTATCTTCTCATCACCGTTACTTGAAAAGTGATCTCAATGTAATTAAAAATACCTACAATTACAACAGATTTATAAAATCGGGTGAAGTGTAATTGGAATTTGGAATTGTTTTGACTGAAATGCATTTACGATTTCTGCAGAAGTGTTTTTATTTTTTCTAAGCAAATGCTTCTATTTTACTAGAATGAAGCAAAACAGCTGTGCATGAAGAGTGAATGAACCGTAAAAGCACTCATCAATTCATTGAATGAATTCCTGTCCTGCCTGCAAGTTATTAGTCTGTTGTGCAAGATAGATTAACTAAAATTAATGGTTGGAATAGTAAAAATTGTAGTGATTTTTGTGCGATAATTATGTAGTATAAATAATAGGATATTCAGATTCCAAGTATTTTGATGGTTTAGTGGCACATTGGAAATTGATTTGGTGAGAGAGAGTTCGAGGCAGTGTGATTTGATTTAATAGTTACTTGTTCATGATGAACATATAATTTTGCAAAAATGAATTTGACCAAAAACTCACCGGAGCAGACCAGCTGATGAAGATGAGATAATGATTACGAAATTACTTATGCATGCACATGCATGGGCATCAGAGAAGCGTGAAAAGTTTCCGGTGATAACCAATCTATGCTAACGAACCAGTCAAACAGTAAAAGGTGTTAATGCCTTAATTAACAATGCATTATTCATACTAACGCCGCCTCCGATTTGAAAATTTCTTTTTTTATTGAATAGAGCGTGGTCCAAAGTATCTGTGTACAAATTTACAGCGCGCACTATTCCATAGTTTTTAATGAAATTTTCAAATCGGAGGCGGCGTTAGTATGAATAATGCATTGTAAGTGATTTTAGTCAGAACGACCTTCAGCTTCGGCTTATTACAATGCGTTGGCTTAATGGACTTTGAATGTCAAATGTCATGTTTTCTTCTTGCTCATCTCATCAACAGTTATCTCCCCGCATTTGTACAACGATGGAACTGGAAATACAAAGTACGTAGAGGTATCTCTAGAGGAGTTGTATAACGTCATGATTAACTCGAATTTGTCTCAAGAGGAATGTATTTATAATTGCAATTGTATGTGCACGAAAATTGCTCAATTGCTGCAGAAAAAGCTCCGGTTAGAGTGTAGTTTAACAGCATTTTATCAGTCATATTTATTGTGAAAAATGTCGTGCTCATGCCATACTTAAGTCATGATGGCATCATCGTCTTCGGGAAAAAAGAGAACTTAAAAGATTAAAGACTCAACTTTTAACAAGTTTCTGCAGATTTGTGCATATTAATGCATTTTTGTCTAGCGTAAGGAATGATAAAAATGCGTCTGGTAGTGTGAGAATTACTTACAACGAAACTTAAGAAGATTTCATGTTACGTCTACTTTAGCATGCTATAATTTTCATTGAAGCATGCGATATGCAAATTAATCTGGAGTGGGTGAATCTTTTTGAGGAGTCATTAAATCGCCTTTATCCATCTGCTTTTCCATGAGAGGAAAACTCCTGATTGCGCAATTTTGAAAACAGCATCGTTAAACTGTCATCGTAATCTTTAATCGCTACACATTCATAGCTCCCTTCCATAAAGCTCTTGCTACTTTCATTGCCACCACCTGCCTGCCTGCATAAGAAGCCAAGTTCAACTTGACGAAAAGTTTGAAAACAACTTGACAGCGTGACAAAGAGTAAAAGTTAAAGAGATTTTGCATTTAAATGCGGTTTGAAGAAGTACTGAGGATAATTATGGTAGCTGAAGCCAACAAAAGAACTTGAGAAGAACACGAAGGATCAAATCAACCAAGGTTATTCAAACATTTTCCTCCTTTTTATTATTACTAAATTATGCATGCAAAAGGTTGATTATGTCAGTCAGGAAGAGGTAATGGAATGTTTACGTTTATGTAGACATTTTGTAAGTAATAACATTAAATACTCTACACTCCAGGTACATTATAATGTCGACCGTAAAAACATTGTTGAAATTAAAATGGAAATTAAATGTATCGCTGACTTTTGACATTTTCAGTGGTTATGTAGAAATAATTTTCTTCTTAAAATGGGAATAATCTCTTGAGTTAAGTACATATACCTTTAACATTGTCACGTCAAAAATTTTATTGCCTTCATGAAATATGCGAAATTTTCACCTGCCCTTTCTTGATTGGAGGTAAAGGTAAGTCGAAAGGTTAATGAGAGACATTTAATGGATTACATATTTTAGGTATGTCATGTCAATACATGGACAACATTTTTATTTTTGATACTAACTAACTGGCTAAAGTAACGTACGCTACGTAACTTCAGGTGCACCACTGCACCTTGTACTTGCTGCAGACGTTTAAGCGATGTGCCATGTTTACTAAAATAATGATTATGACGTTAGTCATAATTTTAGTTATTGTTGCTGTCTGAAAAATTGAAAAAAAAAACACTAAAAAAATTCACCACATGTCCGACTGGGAATAAAAGTGACTTTTGTTTTTGCCAGAAGGAATTTTAGTTTTGCTTGCACCCCCAAAACCTTGATAATTTCTGGTTGGACAGACTTGCTCGATCCTAATTTATTATTTCAAAATACATACATGAGGTTAAAAGCAATAATTGAACTGACGCGTGACAATTTTTTTGCCAATTAATGTTTGTTACAATTACAGTTTTGGTGCCAATTTTCACTTGCAAATTTTTATGGCTATTCCGTAATTAGAGCTTTAAGACATTTAAATGCTAGTGCATATTGCATGTTGATGACGATACACATCTAATTTGTGTCTTATAAGATAAATTATGTGCACTAATTTTCAACTTTGACGTGTTCGTCTAATCCCCTAATTTCATATTCGTTCTTTATTCTCAATCGCAAACCATGTTTGACTTATGATGTTATGATGTATTTTGTCCCGCAATTTAACAAGTCTTTCCCATCTTAAATTATGCCGAAAATATTACGTATGTTTGTACCTTGACATGTCATTCCATAAAAATTCAGAGAATTTTATTTAATAGAAAGAAGTGTTAAACATTTAAGATTTTCTGGATTTAATAGTTCAATAGTTCTTGCTCAATTATTTCGATCGTGCTTGTTAGAAAATGGCTTTGGGTTACAATCAACTGCAGATGCTCAATGATAATCGTTTGGATCACCTCGTCAAAATCTTCGTGATGTGTCAGTCCTTGCTGAAGGCAAATATTCATGCATCATATTTGCAGGTTCATTATTCCTTTTGCGTTTGTAGTAATGGAAATCGAATAAACCTAATGCATAATAACAGAACAGGGAAATCATGAAATCACAGAAATGAAGTTAATGATCTATGCCTATATCACTGCATATTTTGAGTTGGAAATTGGAAAGATGGGAGTTGTAAGAAACTTGGTAGCTATCTTTGTCTCCTTTTTACTTAAGCAATTGGTTGCAAACTACAGCGCAACTGAATAATTACAGTCTTGAAGATGGCAAGTCGAACAAAACTGGATAAAGTAGTTATTGTACAGTAGTAGTTGCTGCCTGATTTTTGAACAGGTAAGTATGTTTTGGTTGGGGCAATGTTGATATTACCTGTCCCACCTGCAGCGCTATTTAATTATCGTTGTTACAAGCCGCCAACCTACCCTATTCGATGGAATGCTTTTTTACCAAAACTGTCTCATAAAAGCTATATCCCGCCAGTCGCCAGTCCAGTTTCATAAGTATAGTTATTATTCAGTAACAAACAAATAAGCTTTTTTGCAAAAGAAAAAATGTTTTCGAAATGTTTTTAAAAAGTATAAACTTTTCTGGGAGAATTTATGTAATGTTTTGTTGTTATATTTCGAAACTGCAAGGTTTTGACTTAATGCTTGCATGTCTAATTTTAATGCCCCACATAAGTCATGTTTGTATTTTATGATCACAATTAATGTTAAAATTTATGACGACCTTGAACTGCAAATGTATGAAAGAGCATTCCAACTTCCAAGAGGAAACTGTCCAGAGAACTTCAGTCAGTAGTCAGTGAACAGTGCAATGTTTTAAAAAATATCGAAAAGAGCTGTCATTATATGCACTTGCGACTTGGAGAGTGACCATAAAACTTTCAATTTGCCATTTTGGTGTAATGGTTTTCTTTTGTTTGGAAGCTTTTGTTATTCCAGCCAAGTCAGCTTCAATTGACGTTTGTTCTCATTTTGTTCTTCAAGGACATTCGCTTTTTAGAAAGAAGGCTGGTGTTGCATAAGAATCTTCCCGAGAGAGTGAAGCTTGAATATTGGCAAACATAGTCAATGTTCTAGTAGTCGCACTAAATGATGTGAAGTGGGCGTTACTTAAACCCATTTTTTCTTTGGGGTAGATATTGCAGTTTCACTTTCCATGCATCTAATAAGGAGCAAAAAAATAATATGTAATTTTGCTACCACTTATTATTTTTGAATACATGAAAGAGTTGAATAATAAAAGTCGAAAATGAAAATTTATTAACAGTTTGTTTTGTTTGACCTATCTTATTTTTGTATTTTGAGGGTCCAAAGGAAAAAAACTGAAACCAGAGCTTAAAAATAATACAGACTAGACCAGGACTATCTTCATTTTCAGAAGATTACGTAGGTAGTGACATCATCTTCAGTTTCAAAAAGAAACAAAACACGCTTAGCAAGCAAAATGCCTTGTTCGATGTTGAGGATAATGAAGATTAAATACTTTGCAAGATTCTAAATCAGGTTTTACAAAAGCGAAACTTGACAAATATTGATGCATATTACATTTTCATAATGCTTCAACTTTTTTTGTTGCTCATCACATCACATTTCTTGAATTACGTAATGATTGAACGTGAAAGTAATGACAAGCCAGATCAATTTCGTCTAGAATCATCATCCGATCCCCAAAAATTTTAATTTACATCATAGCGTAAAAAATCGGTTGACCGATGAAAAAATTGTGGGAGAGGATAATTTAGTATTCATAGAATATTTTGATTGATCAAATCATAGATAAAAAAGTAACCGGATAAATAGTTTTCATTTGATGTGGGAAAACGACCTTAAAACTCCCTGAAATACATAAGTATAGAATTACAGCTGCATAGGCGTGAAAATAGAAAACCTAGAGAACTTTTATTCATTTTTCGTGTTTTCATATTCATACAAGTTGTATAGCTGATGATACGATGGACATAATTTTTTTATGTTACCTAAAATTATGTAAAAAATTGCTAAACAAACAGTGAACACTAGTATCTCTTCATTAGTAACACATTTTTATAGAGAAGTGGTGTGGACCCAGGCATGTTTATTTCTTTTTGGATCTTGAAAAAATGCAACAGTTGATCTTAATGATTGTTATGATTTTTTGTTGTTTCATGATGATGATGATTATGCTTGATAATGAAGTTAAATGTAGGTAGGTACTCATCAAGTCCGGCTGATTTCATTCACGTTTGTTTGCGTGTCCTTGGCATAATTTCCTTTGAATACCCAGAAAACAGTGATGCAAAACCATGTTTTGGAGATTCCGAAGGGGTATTACTGGGTAGGCATTTTGTCTTGGAGTATTCCATTTCATTTAGCATGTATGGCGTGGCGTGGGTACGACATTGTATACTTATGAACGAGGAAGTTTTTTTTCTTGTCTAATTTTTTCCCACAGTATCGTATTCACTTGCCGCCTATGAAATAAAAATCCTGGCGTAGTTAAAGTATTATGTAAAGCTGACTGAGGAAAATATTTTCGATATGGAACTTTTACGAGCTCAGTTACGAAATGAGAAAAGTAGAGACTTGCCAATGGACTACAAGCAAGAGAAAATGAAAAGGTACCTGCACGTTACTTGTAAAAGGCCGTCAACGTGTAATGCGCCCATCGTTTGTTTAAAGATCATGAGATCATTACTTCGTTTGCCTTAACCACTGACTGTTTGAGTCACCAACTTTTAAGTTTCATGAGGATGACTGAGGGAGCTGAAGTTAAACGTATTCTTGAAGACAGTCATTGGATGTTCCCAAAGGTGGTTCGTTGTATTTTGTTAGTGGAAAAAGTATTGATGTTATAACTTCTTTCAGTGCAAGGAATATTTGCCTACGTCCGACGTTGCGATATAAGGTCATGTTATAAGTACATTGAATCACGTTAGTTTAAAAGTAAATTTAATATCAAAAGTTTTTGTGTTGTTTATGTCCACGTGGACTTCCCCAGACAAAAGTTTTCTCATCATGTTCTCCTTTGAATATATGTGCACTTATTGGTAAAGTTTGAATTTTTTTTGTCTATGTGTATGGTTGGCAGTTGGCTTGTGAGTTGATGGGGTGTTCACAGCGAAATAAATCATAATTAGCAGCATAACTTCGGCTTGACTTTCAACAGCTCACTGGTCCAAATTAACAGCATCTTGTTTATGAATGAGTTTTAAGTGTGATTTTAAGCTGAAGGACTTTGAGAATTTTCTTAGCACATTTTAAAAGCTAAAACTTGAAGTACGGCAATTTTGCAACTCTTTAGAGCTCCAGCTCGTGCGTGTTTTAAAAAATAACTGGATACATAAAGGTAAGAAAGGTGCAAGCTATAATCAAACCATTACTTTTACCAGTACAGATGGGCGTGTAAGTAGAAGATACCTACGCCGTAATCGTTCATGTGTGTACCGTACCTACGTTATCATTTTCGTCTTCCTGTCCTAAACAAAACCATTACATTTTTGTTCCCGATGCGAAAACTTTGGCTCGGATTAATCTTGTTTATTCTGAGCAAATATCATAATGGCTCAATTTTTCATTTCCTCTCGTTTGATGATAAATGTCTTTGTTTCCACCTGGGGTCAGGCAAACGCTAATGAGATCAACATTAACATCTCAATTTTCTTATTCGGATAAAAATAATTTTTATCTTGTTATAAAGCTGATTATGTGAGAAAACATGAATACAGTTTTGAAGTTTGCTCACAGAATATTTTAATTTCTTTAAATTCCGGCATTTGTATAATCCACATCCAAGAGGTACTTATCGTTAAAAGTAAAAAGCCAGACCATTACTCATTCATTACATCCAATTACAGTTATATGACGGTCAGTAAAGTTTCATGAAAAATGGCCAGCCGTAGAACAAATTAACTTTTTATTGTCGCTTTAGTATCGCGTACTTCCATTAGCGGGGGTAGAGAAGAATACATTTGCAACAAAAAACACGCCGGAAATGCAATAAAAGCTTTATTGTATAGCGCCCTTCTTGTCTATAAAACCGAAATCTGGTTAAGTACAACTAGACAAGACAGGCATTTCATTCATCGTCATCGTGAGTCTATGCAAATGCATCCTCCAACGTTTTCTATAATACATGACTTCCTTTTCATTCATGTTTCCCCCAGGACGAACCATGATTCATTTCGCTCCAACATCTGCAATGCTGCTTCTTCCAAGATAATATGGAGTTAGCTAGTCCAACTATAATGTGTAGACTTTTTTTAGTCAGAATGTAAAAAAGGAACAAGAAAACCAAAGAACTGGGATACTTTTTTGCCTCTAGAGATTTCATTTGAGTTTGGCTTACCCAAAATAAAGTGGTGAAACTGGAGAAAGCATGGTACAATAGGGTTTCCTGTTTAATATGGGCCAGTAGTGTAGGATGGAAAGAAGTAAAGAGGAAAGAACAACTACTCTGTTTCTCGCTGATAAAGACGTGACTCTAGTAAAGTCAATGCAGTGTATAATAGCGGTAGTTCTCACAAGAAGTTGTAGCAAAGTACTAATGCAAACATACATGATAGTCTATGTCTAGCTACTAATTCTCTTTGAAGCCGAGTTGAGGATCGAAACAAGTCGTTTTAGAGATGTTCAATGCTCGCTTTTACCATACAATACATTGTAACTTGTTCTCACAAACTTTAGGAAAAGAGATTTGATCTCTATGGCCTTGCTGAACACAAACAAGCAAGTGAGGTGTAAGGCAAAAATAATATGAACCCGCGTGGTTCTTCGCTGCTCATAAGTTAATGTGTGACAGTCGGTCTATGAACGAGTGATGGTCTTGAGGCAAGTTCGCTCCACACAAAAAGTAACAAAAGTTTCGGCGAGTGAGAAGTAGAGAGAGTCTGTCTGGATTTCGATTTATGTGTCTTCATCATCACAAGCGTGATGTGAAGTTTATGGCATAGTGAAAAGCTCAAAAAAGAATTAGATATTTTGTTCCAGTTACTAACTACCGGGGTCAGTAATAAAGGAACAAAGTACACAAACATTGGATCCTTCATGAAGTGCTGAGTGGATTGTTGATCATTGTGGTATACATCATTTCATTATGTGCATAAATAATAATGGTGTCATTTTACGTGTGTAAAAGTCAATAATATAATTTAATTGATGACAAATGTGAGCACAATTAGTTAAAGTGTATCCATTTAAAGATTGTTAATTGTGAAACAATTTTTGCGACTCACTCATTCTCTCTCATTCCAAATAAGTAAAATGGTAAGTTATATACATAGTCATAGGCATTATTTCACGAGGTGAGATTAACGTCGATCATATCTCCGGTTATCTTTATAATCACTTAAGGTTGGAGCCTCAATTATGTATGGGTTTCATCACATGAATTTTAACCTGGTCAAAATGGCATTATTCCAATGTATACGTATTTCCGATAAAGATACGGTACCGGTGCAGTGATGATCGCAGGGGGTAAATGATTCATCAGTCCTATATATTTCATGGTGCTGTGGTAATGTATGAATGAGACCATCATACCGGTTTAAGCACTATTTAACATGCACAATGATAAGGTGTTTCGATAATTAATCTCACTTATCATTTATCAGTTGCTTGACCATTGACTTGCGACTATTTTGTAATATGACGCATTCTTTCAATCCCTACCCTCAATCCCTATTACTAACTTTTTGTGCAAAAAAATCTGGATTGCTTGGTTTGATCCTGAAGTAAAATTGCTAATTTTTACTTAAAAAGTTTTTTGTCTTACGAAAAAGTAACGACATTTTTTTAAACCACTCGAATCGTTTGATTTGTATTGTAAATAGTTAGGATTTATTGTTTTTAAAAAATCTATTGGTATAAGTGCTTTTGTGTGAACATACCAGCCATACAACGAATGTGACATTTACATCGTCGCGTACAATTAAATGTCAAGGATTTTTTCGTGTGCATTTACTTCAAAAAATGGTCTACTCCATAAAATCTTTAAATTAGATTTGTGTTGAGCTCAGAATTTAAGTCTAAAGCAATCTAATTCAAACTTTCGTGAAGGCTTCATTCAGGATAATTTTAGTTTGTCAAAAAGACAAAATATTAATGTGGCTTATGTATATTATGGGAATGGAAGTTCACCTGAAAAGATAATTGTAAGTAAATTCGTCGCGAAGCTTGTGAATACAGATGTATTCAGCGTTTAAGATGGATATTTTTCCAGCTAAGCACCATACATCATGTATGATGAAATCCTTAGAAGTTTAATCTTTTATGTATATAAATTTTTTTTGATTTCAGTGCCCTGAAAGCAATTGGTGACCTGAAATCCTTCTCAGTGATGGAGTTTGATCAGAGCTTGGAAGAATGGGCAAAGGACAAGCCTCTCAGTATTTTGCAGTTGGATCCAGCAGACAGAGCTGTCCTCAGAATAGCAGGTTAAATTCAAATTTATTTTCCTTTAACATAGAATAGACACGTGTAATTATAAACCACCCTATCAATTTGTAAAATAATGACAGAACTCAACATACACATTTGTGGTCATGTCTTGGTCATGTTCTGTAGTCTTATAGCATTACTGGAATTATCCAAAGAAAATAAATAGCTTCACTTCCCCATTATCATTATCTAATCTAATCATTTTCTACAATTATTGTAGTCGCCAGGCTAAATCAGAAGACATATATTACACAAGTAAAGGTCTGGACAACATAATATCTTATTCAATGGGCATTCAATGTTCGGACCATAATAATTAAACGTGATAATTCTGAAGCTTTGAAGGTCATTGTTGCATTATTAGATAATATAGTATGCAGGTAAGTATGAGTATAAGTATGTATGAGCAAGAGCAAAGCTGCTAATTACCTTACCCCAACGCAACATTTTAATTCAAAAGCCCATGGATTTTGTTGACAGAAATAAGCACAGAGTCGATGATGAGTAGTACCTGAGATGAATTTGTTCCACTGAGGTTCGGATTAAGTGTTAATTTAACGTAATAACTAGTAATAAATAGACCTACAGCATTCATTCTAGTACGTTTTTTGTCATCGACAGGAATATTTCAGGGTGGTCCATGCTTATGTGTCCAATATTTATACTACTTTCAAAATCACTGACTAGTACAACTTATGGAATGGGAATGGGAAAATGGAAACTGTTACTTTTCTAAAATGACGGAAGCAATTTTTATGTCATTCAAATCTTTAATGCATCTGCTAACTCAATTTTGATAAGATTTCCGGTTCGGTCCAGAGAAAGCTTTTCTTGGCCACGATTAAGAGCCCGAAATTTTATGGTAATTATCTTCCTGGTTGGATGACTTTTTATCTTCTTTCGTTTTCAACTTGAGAAGTCGGGAGTGGGAAATTTGCCAGGAATAATTTATATTTGCAGTATAGGTTTTCAGTTTTGAAGGAATATCTGTGTAACTTTATAATCACGCACAAGTCCAATGCCCAAAGCCCCATGAAAAATCATGATTTTCAAGTCACATGGAAGCAAGATATTCTTGATTTAAACCTTAAAGACTTCTTCGGGATTTTCTTGCGTTATGACGGTGCCATGAGATAATGCAAAGAATGCAATTATACTGACTGGCTGTAATGTGATGTGACTGCATTTCTCTTGTGTGGGGTCTGTTCCTAATGCTCGTCTCTGTTTCCAATTAGAAAACAAATTCGAATTTGGGTTTCCTTTCCCGTAAAAATAACTGCCGTGTAGATGTTTCTCTCATGCGACTCTCCTCCACCATATATCTTCAAAAGATGAAAATACCTAAACGTATAATTAAACCATAATTAAGCGCAGTTAAATGCATCTTGCACCAAATAGGTAGGTATTCAGATTACCTAAGATTGAAAATGTAGCCAACAAAGCCAACCAAAGTCATGCGGCAGACACAAATTACATAAGACATGAACAGAATTTTGTAGTTTTGCTTTGTCATCCTTTAATTTTAACGAATGGTTTTTGGCTTACCTTGCTGAAACTGTGCTTTATTCACCGTATAAAAAATCAAATCAGCTCGAGGCGAGAGAAAAGATTGACAGTTACTAATGAACTTGTGACTTTTTATCGTTTAGTTTTTACAGACAACTTTTTCTTGTTTTATGTTTACGTTTGAGTGAACTAGAATAACTATTTTGGAAGGAGGTTGTGTGTGAGAACGTTTCGCTTTTGTGTTGCCAAATAGGTGACATTTTAACTTTTCTAACCTATCATTGCATTACCTATTCAAGGTAAATATTTCTTGGCAGTGATTGTACCAATGTGTTTTAGGCGTACCAGTCACGGCTCGAAAAAAGATTGCTCTTTTTTATTAATTGATTACAATTTTTGTATTACAAACAAAAGCATTCATAATATTTCAATTTTAACTTGACTTTTGCCTGTCACGTGACTTGAATTAACAAGTTAATTTTATAGTTTAAGTTTTTAAGTATTACGTACATCTTTTGCTGACAAGCCCATTGTCAACCCGACATTTTCACACCCTCACTCATGTCGGTGTCCTTGTCATGGCCAATCCAAATAATTTATTTGATCTCACCCCCACATGAGTTTTAAAGTAAGGTTACATGTCATAATTTATGTGCGTTCACCAAAAGAGAAGAAACACAAATTTTCGAGACATTGCATTGACTTATGTGATCTTATTTGCCCTGAGACTCAAGTCAAAAGGCAAGTTAGATGAACAAGCAAAAGGATTGTGTATTTTTCTTAAGCAACTCATATTTACATTTTTAATCAGCCTATTGGTTTTACACCCACCGGAAGGAAGGGCGTTGTTAATCCGAAAATGAAGCGCTAAAGATTTATGTACCTATTTACTCACCTTCACATTGTCCGTCTCTAAAGAAAGTCGAAACTAGATTTAGTCAATAAGCATTCCACAAGGAAGGATGAGGGCTAACCCAACCGAACTCATCTTTACGATCGTAACAATAAAAAATTGCTGTCGAAATTCCGCCACAGATTAGGTATTTACCAAGATGATTTATTACTTCTTGAAACGAACTTAACAGATGGGAACGCGTGAGCTCATGACACAAGATAAATGTCCGCGTGATAAAAGATTTAAACAAAAAAAAACCTTCCTTTTTTACCAAAAACAGTTTGAAATCTCTTTTACGTATCCATCCCAGCCCAAAGATTTATATTTTCAGAAGGGTTAAATCATCCAATCCATTACTCGTGCAGAAATCTGTTTTATGCAACGAAACAGAATTGTGAATATAATAATTTAGCTAATAAATGCAGACTATAACAATAATAATTGCTCTTCTCGTTTTACTTATCTTAAAAATCTTGAATTACTTGCTCCTGGTCCTTGTTCAGGATTTTATTTCTTTTTTGATTTGCATAGAATGAAGTGTTTACAAAAAAATCTCTTCGTACGCCTGCTGCATCTTCGCAGGATTACATGGGGATCTTTGGAGATGACATCCATTAAGTGTGAAAAGTATTAGAATAATCAAGCATTTTATTTGCTCATCTCTCATCCCTTCTTAAGAAAACCACTTTCATATCCCAAGTGCGCAAAGAAAACTGGCCAGAGTCTCAGCAGTAGTTTTACTACGTGTCTCTGATTAGCACCAGTGATACTTTGCCTTTTCTTTCAGGCTACTTCATTTCGGAAAAAATTGATAGCCAAAAAAATAATGCAAACATGCCATGGAGTATAAAAACAAGTTTCTCCACCGTTTTATTGCATCTTGGTGGTTTAAGTTGGGAGATAATATTGTAATTCATGATGATGATGATGATACAGTCTCTGTTAGTAAATAAATAATTGTGACCACACGTTTGTCGTTGTGCCAGTTTTTGCTTGTGTGCTTATAACTTTAACTGATATAAGCTTGCGCTTATTTCTTCTGCCTAGTTTTTGGCGTCTTGTCATTTTTACTCGAGTGGTCCGTAATTTTTGCGTGCTCTTGAAAGAAGTATGCTCATTCGTCAAGTAAAATTTGATATTATCTGTTTCTGTCAGAACAAATGCGGTATTACTTTAAGTCCTGGGACATGTTTCACAGAAAATTCGATGTTGAATGACACACCCGAGTGCCAAAAAGAGAACATTAAAACTGTAGATCCCATTTTTTTAATTCACCCTACCTATACGAAAGGTAATTAATGAAATGATGAACTATCCGTTAAATTCGGCATCTGAAACGAACATAAAATCTCCTGGGAAAGTTAGGAAAAAAACAATGTCGCTAGTCACTTTTCATCGATCAAGTTTTCTACTTCGACCTGTGTTCTGTGTTTACATGTTACGTATGTATTTATGAGCGAAAAGCTCAAGGCCACTTTCGGCGATGATGGCTTATCCACGCCAAGTAAGTCATCAGCTTAAGTTTAACTGTTTTTTATTTAAAGCAGAAATCAGCTCTGGTTGATCTTTTGTCTGCATCTCGTAGAGTACGAAGGTAATCACGTAGTCTTCACTTTTAGTTAAGACTTTAACAGTAATGTTGGCAAATGTTAAGTGGACTCATGTGAGTTCTTTTGATGCCTTTTAGAGGGCTTTTGAGTTCTCTCTGGTGCGTCGCTTGTTTTAATGAGAAGGATGACGCAGTGTTGTTCTTCTCTCATCTTCATCACTTCAGACTTCACAACACAACTCCATATAGCACCACTAGTCCACGAGCACAATCCGTATGCAGAATTGAGCGTATATGCATTAATAATGTCATGTTTGGCTCTTCTGTGGGACGGAAATCGCGTGCGTAGGTGGAACTGGTGAAACAAGACACTAGCGTAATGCCCAAACATATCGCATTATGATGATTCGGAGGAGCAAGGCAAGCAGCATGCTTTATCATCATTAAATCCAACGTATTATTGGTTTGCTCTGCGAGCTCAAATGAACTTTATGAGAAGAACTCTTAAGCGGTTTTTTAGCTGGATGGATGGATATGCGCTCCAAATAAAACATCCTCCTTTAATTCCTTCCACTCACCATTTGTATTTGGTTAACGCTATTGCTCTCTTTACTTTTTGGTTCTGCACTCTGCTAATCGCCTAATCCTTTCACTTTGTTTGCTTGAAATAAAGTTGAATTGGGTCATAAAAATGATATTAAAAGGGCCGAAAAGGAAACACGGTGAAGAGAATGATAAATGGGGTGCGTGTACTGAAGTAAACGCCATCGCGGAAAAGGGCATTACAGGTCAAGTAGCAGCTGTCACTTGAAGTTTATGACATTTCTTGATAGAAAACGAAGCATTCTTTAGTAGTAAGTATGCATCTGGCGCTAGGACTCATTGTCAATTTTAGTAACATGAAGAAATGTTCTTGTTCGTGTATTTTCATTTTCTTCACAAGAATTTCAAAAAGCCCAAGAAGTTAGGAAAAAAGGATACTGTAAACGCGTTTTAAAATGGAGAATTTTATAGTTTATGTGGGTTTTGTTAAATCAGAGTCAGACTCATACTCCCATTTTAGTTTTACTTAGATTGCCTGTAAATGTTCTTGGTGTGGACTTGTTGGTGTACAATATGGAATTTTGAATTTTTATTCTGGTTTAATCGAAGAGAGTTCTTCTCACGCCATTTTCCCGTACCTACTTGATTATGCCCACTCATGTTCTCATCTTCTAGAATTTTGATATGACACAGTCCAGACTCTGCGGAGGAAATATTTTCTTAAGGTAGCGATAAATTAGGCATTCCTGATGCTCATGTCAATATCATTTTTTTCTCTGGAAAGGCGTTTCGAATTAAGTTTGGAATAACATGGAGCGCAAATGTTCCTTCATATGACGACGGGAGGGGATCTCACAAGGAGTCGCATTCCAAAAACCTCCCACTTGTAAAACAAGAAGTTATGAGATTCATGATGAACATACATTTCGGATCAAGATGTATTAGATTTTTCTCATAGAAATGAATTCGTCCATATTTAATTTTCTAACTAGAAAAGAAAAGACAATTCAATTGATGGATATTATTATGGGTATGATGATGATGAGATGATACCTAAAAGACAAAAGCTGCTTATATTATACGCTGGGATAATTTTACTAAAGAGGAAAAAACATTTATTGGGTTATTGTTGCTGATGATGAGGAGAATGTGGCTCAGTCCATTTTTTTCTGTCTGCTTACATTACGTAGGCTAATGTTATGGACTGTCATAGACAATAAATCCATTGCGAGTGTGTGTGCACTCGCTAAAGGAACATTTTTTGAGTAGGATTGTCAAAATATAGAGTTGCCATATTATAAAAAGTACTATCCAATTAAGAAAGCTGGTGTTCTTGTTCATTTTGATTTTTTTTTCTTTTTATCATCATCTTCTCAGCTAAAATCTTCTTAAATGGGGAGGCAATATAGAGAATAATATTTTATATTTTATGTGCAGGTGAACTCATCATGCCTAATTGAAGAAGAAGCCGGTGACGTGGCTAAAAAAGTCTTCTTGAGAAAGCTGAGCATGCACTTGTCCTAATGGCTTTTCATTTTTTGAAAACCGAGATTTGCATAAAAAGCATAAACAAGGTGTGTTTTGCATTTCAGAGTAATATAGGCATTATGTTTTCGTTCCGCGGGGAGGATTACACTTTTACGAAGGGGTTGAAATTTAAAAAAGTGCTGACTCTAGATGGGTTGCGATTGGGATGGATCACTAAATGTCACTAAAGATGAAGTTAGTGATTGACTGATTTGAAGATGAACGTGATGATGGGATTGCATGCGTTTTTGTTTGAAATGAAGATTGTGATCAATCGTACCAATAATGCTCATGGGTTTTCTTGTTGGTTCGCTTAATGCGTGGGATTCATTTCTGGATTCTCGATACAATTGTGCAACTAGGATCTGATAAGCAGTTTAGCCCTGTCTGGAGAATAATGAATGATAATCATATCATGATCGTATTTTACGCACACGCAAATAATCTGCATCTTGAATTCGAGATCACTCCACATCTCCAAACTTTGCATGGAATTTTTGTATTGATTTTTTCTGAAGGAATTCATCTTTTGGAAAGATGTCAGGTGATACATGTAGGCGGATGGACAAAACGACCCTGGCCCCAATTTTATTCTTTGGAAGTACACTAGTACAGTCAAGACTTAATGTCATCTTCATCGTTCATGACGACTAAATTATCTTACTTTTTATTAATGTGGAGAGTGATGTCCATAATCGCATGCAAACATGGAAAATTACGATGCTTCTGCGTACACTAAATTAATCGCAATGAAAATGACACGAATTTGTAAGGTTCACTATGAAGTAGCTTTTATAATCTTTTAATGATTCTATTAGTCGTTTATGAGCTCATTTTTGTACAAAACTGTTGACTTCATGAGGATCCTCACCTCCCACGCTCAGTAAAAAGCAGAAGTGCTTTGTAAAATGTTATTTAATTTATTTTGAATGCGCTGAAAATGAATGAATTTCCTCTGAGGAGTCCACGAGTCCAGCGGCTCTGACTTTTTGTGGATGAAGGAGGTACGGTGTACATATCAGGAGAAAAAAACTAAACTGCACTACTATTTTGGAGGTGTTATGATTGCCTGTCCTTCAATACAACTCACAAATAGAGGGAGGGAATCGAAAAAAGTCAGTATGGCTTTATAAAGTAATCAACACATGCGACTTTTTATGAACATTTCATTGTAAGACCTCACACCTTCACATCATTTGAGCTTATTGCTCAAGCAAGGTCGTTAAAATAAACGAGGCAGAGAGAGAAGTTAATACAGGATGTGAGAAAGCAAAAAGCAATTTAGTACTTTTAAACTACATAATGTCACTGTAAGCCTGAAGAGTTGAAATATCGTGACTAAAGTTTTGGTACTGGGTTTTGCCATTTTTTATATTAAAACAAGATTCATATTCTCATTCATTTCATTTGTTATTATAATCAGAATAAAAAAAACTTATTGCATCATGATTGCATGAGATGTTCCAATCCCCTGCTTCTTGTCGCTATATAATTGTCTCAACGAAAACTTTTTACTTTTAATGTAAACAGAATGGATTCAGTAATATTTCACTATAATTTAATTCAGATCTACTCACTGATACAAAATGGTGAATGATAATATGTGTGTAGTTTTTTATGTGACGGTCTTGTTGCATGTTGATTCAGGTGTGGTTTTTCAATGAGTAAAATGGAAGGAATAATCAGAAGTAATGAGTAATGACAACGCAGAAAATGAACATGATGTCGAAAGAGTTGAGTTGCATGCAAGTAGGCAAAATGCATTTCACTTTGTCTACTAACAAAAGTAATCAAAGTTTTACTTTGATAGTGTATATACGCATATATGATAGATATTGGGTCGAAGGTGGACCACATCATATCAACGCTTAGCTTCAATTTGGATGTAGTGCCAAAACTGAAAAAGTCACTCATTTTGATTAAACCTTGTTTTAAAATCACGAACGGACGAGAATATGTGCTGGGAATAAAGCACACTTTTTGATCACACAGGTCGAGAATTTTGAAATAAGTAAACGATGAAGCAAAATACAATGCCATATGGGTAGCATGTATCATATCGAGTCGGTAATTGATTTAAGACTGTATGCACTACATGTTGTCTATTGCATGATTGTATGAACGTGCTGGGTCATAACCCTCGTGACATGGCATGACATGATGCTTCTTCAGTGTGTGATGGTAGCTCTTGAAATAAGAAAATGATGATATGTTGATGATAGCTCTTCTTCTTTGCAATGGTCGCCGCTAAAATCGTGACACACTTGACGTGAACGAACATGCTATGTGTTTTTCCCTGCGTTTGAAATTTTTGATGGGTCACCACCTAGAAGAGATGAGGATATGGCAAGGTTGACGTTGTATTTGTAATTGAAGTCACATTTGGTCTATAATTACGTGCAACAGTAATTTCACAAATATGTTGTTCGAGATATCGCACTGCTCCACAAAGGTGAAAATAGTTACTTCTTTACTGAATTGGAAGCATGAAACGAATGTATAATCTCAATCTGGTTTCTTAGCAAAAATGAAGACGATGACGTTACTTCCTTTCCTATACCTCCCAAGGTTGGGTTATTGTTTACACGCGTCGCGTCACAGTGTGCGTTGGCGGTGGTGCTGTTAATCTTGTTTGGTAAATAAGCTTTAAAAATCTTTAAACCTTCTGGTACGCATGTGGTCATAGATCTCGATATTTTAGGAATGAGATCTGTGATCGGTCATGATTTTTTCTAGAGGCGAACTTATGAGTTCATCGATAGAGTCATAGCCATAACCATGATTGCGAGGTACTTTTCATCGCTTCCTCCTGATGATGATGCATCTCCTGTCGATTTGGGTAGGACTTTTTGCTTCATTAAAATTTTTCTTAGGAAGGAAAAATTATCACGTCGACTTTATTTGTCAAATTTAAAGTTCTGGTGAAATACTTCAGTCACAGAAAAAAATGAACGAATATAGCTTCATTTTGTGGTGTAAACGTGTGATGCCATAATAAGCCCTTTGAGATAAGCACTTACGATGAGTTTGGTGTACTCAAGAAAAATGCATTGATCTTCATGACGTGTACTCCTCGTGAAATCCTTTCAAGATTTAAATTAATCATCCATCAAAGCTTTATTGCTTGCGAGTATGAATCAACGTCATAATATGCAGCATTGCCGAAGTTGCATCGCTAGCTTATTCAACTGCAGTACATTTATCGGCTTCATAAGGTAATGGTATTATTGCCTCTCTCATTTTATTTCATCTTTCAAAAAATTGTTACAAGACATAAAAGTAAAATAAAAAGCATTATACATACATAGTTATTGGATACACTGTATGTATTTTTTTATTGTTTGAGGTACCTACGGATAGATGAGAAATAAAAATCCAATAATGTCCGACTAGCATTTATTTGAAACTTTTTTCATGTCAGATTGCCTTTTACAGAGTTCATTTTTAATTTTAATGCATTTTCTGGTTTTTGACTTGCAAGAAAAAATTGATTTAAAAATGTGAAGGATAAAAAAACAGGACGAGAGAACACGATCGCGTTTGTTTTGCATCCATCGTCATCATTTTACCATAATATGCATTCTGGATGTCTTTGACGAGCTAAATAATTTAGTGCTATGCGTGCGTGGGAGTAAGCTTATACATACGCAAGAAAAAAATTTCATTTTTTTATGCGAAGCTAGAAGTGGCTTAGCTCGTTAGTAAATAGTAAACTCACTTGGTTTTTGTTGTGCGAGCGAGGCGAGGCGATAATTGCTTATTGATCTCAAGTGATCATATCTTTCCATGCATGTAATAATGCACACATGGATTTACTGCCTTTGAATCATGTTTATTTATGCAACATTTCAAAATTGTTTTATGCCGCCTCTTGTCTGCTACTGCATTGCTTCCATATTGGAATGATAGAATGGGTGTAATAAATAAAAGTGAATAGGCAGTTACTACAGTAGTAGTGCGTACCGCACGTATAAAGTAGTCATAGAACTCGTCTAGAACGAAGCAAGTGAAAAGATAAGATCGCAATACAAAATGGTACGTGATTGCAGTAAAAAGAAGTAATGAAGGTGAATGTTTCCCCTTCCTTCGCCACTTGCTGAAACCACTGCGACTGGAACCGTTAAACCAGTAGTAGTATTGCGTGCCATTGGACTCCAGTAACTTTAGAGCATTAGACGCAGAGAGAGCGAATGAATATGGTATTGTGAATGAGAATGACGAGAGACACGTATTTAACTATTCATGACGGTGATGATGACGAGTGGCAATACATGAAAAAGGGTAGTAGACAAACTTCCAGTCGAAACAGCTCAGCCAAAGAGGTTGTACAAATCTAATGAAAACCTATACATTTGCACACAATGCACCACTTTAATGTTTAATGCAACTGGTTTTATGCATTCAGTTCTCATCTTTTGGTAATATAATGACAAGTAAGTTTTAGTAAAAGAAAGGGAAAAATGTAGTAAATTCCGCGTGAGTATTAACTGTGAAGTAAAAACGGAAAGGAAATGATAACAGATGTTTCTTTTAGGGAAAGGTATGCGTATGCGTTAATGTTGTTTTTACAATGATGATGATTGTTTCCCATGTAAAAAAGAAAGTTTTTTTCGTGGGTAGAAAGAAGCAAAAACATGGTGTTATTTCCCTAATCAAATGCGATCCGCTTCGTCATATTATGTCTGTACTGTACATTTTAACTTCTAGACATTTCAGGCAGGAGTATGCGCTGCACCACTCATTGAGGTGAACTGAAATGACTGTTAGGTGACGTTTGAATTTTTTTCTCGGATCTATGCTGAATGTCTTTAGGAGAGCGGCCGAGGAATGAAAACTTTTACCATTTCGTTCTTGTCTTGAAACATCGTCCTACCATTTTCACATGCAGGAGCGAATGTTAGCGTTACCATAAAAGTAAACTTGAACTTGGGCTGCAGTCCAAGAAAATTCAATAGTGGTGCTTAGGTATTCGGAGGGAAACGTACCTAAAAAAGTGTAGATTAATCTTTTTTTTTCTCTGAAGTAAAATAATCGTTCACAGTCAATTTTTCATACCTTGAACTTGATCCTAAGAAGAAGCAAAAATGACTGTGAACTTAAAACTGAAAATATTTTTGTTTCTATAATTTATTATGAGATTACAAGGTATGCAACTCCATTTAGGCTTAAGGCAATAGAAATTTGAAAGAGATTGAAATGGTTTCATAGCTTTTATTGCCATTTGTAATTGCGTACTGATAAATAAGTCATTTCGACAAAAAGTTTAAACTTTACTGACAGCAGCTCACAGCAAGAGACTAAAAGCAGTTGTTATTTTTTACAAACGGTACTTTTAATTGGGGAATATTTAAGTCCATCATAAGCATACTGCAATACGTTAGTTGCTAGCTTTTATTCTACTTTACACACTAGAAGGAGAAAACGTATCTAGAATAACTTTTGAACTACAACTAGTCTAAGATTTTTTTTGCTGCACAAAATACTCATCAAGATCAAGTGAAGTAAGAAGGGAGTCCCTAAATTAGCGAGGTACATTTTTACATCAAAATGTTGAAGCTGAACTTGACATATGTTCACTTCACTCTAGACAGTCTGAAATCTTATCTAGACAAGCCCTTGTAACATAGTAAAGCATTACATTACCATTAGTCAGTTTAGTTAGTAGCTTCTGTAAATAAGATTATGCAGTGATTGGAAATAATGAAATGCATATTTTAAAATATCTGCATGCGCATTTTTGTGTGCCACACGATCCCTCATTTTGTATTAATGAATGGAAACCTACAGCCAGAGTTAAAAAAAAAGCCACATAAAAGTTGGTTAAGCATTAACTTTACTTGCTCACTCACTCACTCCACTTCTTTATAATTTTAGTGGTAGTTAATATTGATGCTTCCTTTTGCTGCATTGTGCATTACTTATTCATAAAATAAAACTTGTGATTAGGTATAAAGGAAAATCCTTTCATTTATTCGCGTTCAGTTTTGGTGGTATTGCTTACGACCAACGCAAAAAATATATCAGTAGCGATGCTAACGGGGCAAGAGGCAACGTGTTGTTTTTACATCTGCATTTACGAGAACATTTTGTATTGAAAAAAAAAGTTTTCAATAATGTTGCCGTTTTTCCTTTTCAACATCAGAACAATACTGAATAGTGTATTGAGAGAGAAGTCGCAATAGGATGAGAAAAAACAGCCATGAGCCGGCATAAATGTATAAGTCAAGGTAGGTAGGATTTCCCATTACTGGGATACTGCATTACATATACATTGCTTTTCCAACTGCATGATCATCATTATCTTTACGTTTTAACTTTGTTTTCTATTACTCAGCAGCAACGAGTTTTTCATAGTGGACGAAAGTTTAATGATGAAGTGTGTGTGTGGGATGAGTTATTTTCAATAATACTCCGTTTGTTAAATTAACTAGTGCTACACATTATAAATATATTTTTTTGACAGAACCTATGCATAAGTACGAAGGCATATTTTTAACCTTCGGTTAAGAAAAAGAGGAAGCACCACATCTGGGAATTATTCTGCATAAATTCCGATTTTTATCACCGGTTTGAGCATGTGCAGTTTGTTGTGAGTATTTTTTGCATGGAAGACAAGAAGACGGATGTGATTGCGAGGTAAAAATACTTAAATTTGGTACAGAGCATGTTCTTGCTGGAGAAGAATTTTCGCTGAGCCTTGCAAAAAATGAAGAGGAAGAAGTCATGAGATTATTTTTGGATGTGCCGTAAAGCTCATTGGATTTCTCGAGCGAAAATGATCTTCTGTTATAATTCTTGGGGATAGTGCGAGCAGTGACTCCGATTAGAGAAGAAGGATGGAACGGATTCCTTCATGTGTAATGGTGTTTTGTGTGTTCCTCTGTCTAAAAATGGGTGTTGATGTTGATTCTGGGAAGAAGCGTGATATGGGCTGATGAAGGCATTATGTAATCGTAATTTTGCAAAAAAGATTCCTAATTTATTATATTTATTCAGAGACAAAAAGATATTGTGACGATTAGGTAATCAAGTCGTTATTTGTCATTCAATCTGTTGGCGTGTTCGAGACTTGAGTTCATTTTTTTGGACTCTTCTAAAAAAAGTCAATATGCATTATTTGGTTCATCACTGTGAAGAGAAACGTATTTGTGAGTGGAGTGAACGTATGAGAGAGTTGTATGTAAAAAAGGATTTTTATTCTATTTATCTGGACAAGAGACAAGACTGAAAGATTGATGCAGATAATTTGAGTCATATTAGGACTTGAAAGCGTAGGCTTGATCCGCCCAGCACACATGAAAATCGAGAGAGAAAAAACAAACGTGTGACCCAGAAGGTCGGTTCTTTGAGGTTTCCCTTCTTGTGCTTCAGTTCAGTTATAACAGATTGAAAATCATACAATCACACACAATCTATATATGTGAATTCGATGGACACTTCTAATGTATTGTACTTTGTATGATGTTGATGATGAGCTTAAGAAGACGAAAAAGAAGAGAAGAACTGAAAAAATATTCTATTATTATAATGGCAAACAATACAAGATGACTATATGGTTATTAGAGTACCACCACAACAAAACAGAATATATAGCGATTTGAGTGACTGGTACTCAATAGGCACCACCGAAAAAGGCATGGACTTAAAAAAAGTGGCGAAAAAATTGTGTTGGCGGTAAAGAACTGGTGTGGTGTTGGTGTTACGAGAGTCTACCTGCCCTAAATGTCTTGTCTTGCAACTCATTTGTGATTTGGAAGTGCATGTGAAAAGAGGAGAAGATTTTTAAAGTGGCAAAAATTTTCGATAAAAAGAAGGATTTTTCATTAAGAAAATCCTTTCCTTTTTCTCAAAAATTTATAGACACCAGAAAAAATCAGGAAGAATTTCGTGCTCATATCGTCATCATCACTGCTGTGAAAAGAGACCTAATTGTGTACTTTCGTCATTAAATCGTCATCATCATTCCTTACTATAAACTTTGAAAAATAGTTACTTATTAGTAGACCAGTAGATAAGTTATTTTAGTGAAAATTTTACTAATCCATTTGTCATCATCATCATCATTGTCGTAACCCGTCATCATCATCGTCATCACTTCAACATCTTAAATTCCCAGTGTTAACTCTTGAATTCATTAATTTTTTAACAAAATTCTAAGAATTTGATCAACCCCTTGAAGGGTGCGTAACAAAAAACAAACCTTGTCGTTGTTGATACTGCTGTAGAAGAAGCAAAAATTGCTCTAGGCATCTTTGTTGTTAAATTCTAATAAAAATCATTAGGAAATCATATGGGATGTTTTGTGCAAATCCGTAAATAGAACACCGGCAAAAGCAAACGAAGAACTTCCGACCTGTAATCAATTTTCCGTTTTCAAGTTGAACTTAACAAGATTTAAATCTTTTTTACTTGTGCACTTCATCATTCCAAGCCACTTTTCAAAATGCTATGCATGTTCCCCCAAAATTGACTTACCCATTCTTTTCGCTGTCAGTACATTTTGTCAAGCGTCTCTTGCAAACTTGAGACTTTTTTAGTGAATTGAATTTTAAGTAGTTTGTATTATTATGATTACCACATTGTCGTAAATTTTTCATCCTGAAAACTTTTCTTCCTTAAAAAGCAGTTCATATCAACCCCAAGCTATGCAACTTTTTTTTTCAAACCCATGCACATTTATTTGCAAATGGTAGACAAGCTGATTTTAAAGGAAAAGACTTGATTTGTAGCTGTCAGTGTCAGTACTATAAAGTCCATAGTAAGTTAACGTTGTTTTTGCTTGCTCGATCGTTTACTTGCCTTGTAATCTCAGAGCATCAATAGATGCTCCGATACGAGGATTGAGAATGTGATATTTTTCTAATTCTTTGGCGAAGTTTATTGTTCCATGGTTTGGAGGCAGGCTGTAATTATAAAGTGCACACTCTCTTGCAATAAATTATCTCTAGATTTTCAAGAAAAGGATCATACCTACCACTTACTCTACCTTTTTGTACTTATTCATCCCAGGCCAAGTCAGGTGAAAAACCACGTCGTCATCTTTTGTTATGCATAAGCACATCTCATTCAGGATTAAATGCATGCATAACAGAATCCCAGAGTGAATCTTTTTTTTTCATTATTTAAAAAAACATTTCGCATAAAAATTCCCAATTTTTGCTGAAAAAAAAAATCACCTGAAAAGCATCTGTATTCAATTTGCTATCTCTACAACAGTATCAATGAATGAACAAAGAAAATAGGAAGATTTTTATCTTTTTTTTTCACAGGATTTTTTTTGTTCGGTTTTCTTGTCCCATTCTGTGTAAAAGCTACGTTCCGTATTAGTGGTGAAAGGTGTATGAAAGAACTGATTACACTGAATTGCCATTTCCTTATTTCTTCTCGTAACTGTCTTTTTTTCATTGAATAAACATTTTACAACTCCCAAAAATAAAAGGAGTCATTGCTTCGTCTTGTTTCTCTGTATGTTTTCTTGTGTGTGTTTATTATTGTTTATGCGTGAACTTTTGGAAGCAAAGCGAACGACAGGAAAAAAACGACTCGCGAAAGAATAGTGCATTTTTAGTGGATGAGTATCCTCCTACCAGCAGAATTTTTAGAACGATTATTTCATGAACTTGAACTTGGCTTGTGTCTCTGTGCGTGTGTGAAGAAGTGAGTGTTTACACTAGGAACGGCAGTAATCAATAGACAGAGACTGGTTGGTTATTGGCAGGAGACCAAGAAAACACACATTTTTTGTTCTTTCATTCCAAACCCTAGACACAAATTATTGCATTTTTCCAGTTTCAAGGAGGGTTTTCTGTGTTGTGATATTATAAAATCGCTGTTTCTGGGTTCGGTCTATATGACCGAATGAGAATTATTTTGGGAGAGGATCGTAAAAAAAACGTCGATATCATCATTCTCAACTTTAACGGTTTGTAAACATTGGGCGGAGTCCAGAGAAGACTTGTCTTCTCTCTTGAGACAAGTTTTATGTGACGAAATCGTTGAATTTGATTATTGAATGCGAAGCGTATAAATATAATTTGGAACTACCATGTCAGGTCAGACGTACTATAAGGAGCGTCTTGGCTTCGACCCTCGTGACGAGTACAACTCGCACCACGATGGGGAGAAGTATGGCTACGAAGAGAGTTTATCCAAGTTCAAAGGTTGGTCTTGGGATTTATGGACATATTTTATCAGCGTTTTCGGTATGAACACCCAGGCAATTCTTTTTTGAAACTCGTGTGCCGTGTTTGTGGATCATGCTGGAGTCCGTGTGGAAATATTGGTGTTTGAGTTTGATGCATTTTTTAGTACAAACTTGCAAAATTACTTTTGTTTTCTCATCTACTAACAAGCATTTAATATTGATTTATGATTAATTAGTTTAGAGATACGAGACTTGAAGAATTTCAAGAATTTAAAAAAACGAAATTTTGTGTACTTTGTGCATGACCCATATCATTAAAATTTTACGCATGGTTAATGAATGCATAGACATATTTTTTAAAAATATAAACCTCCGCGTGATGCAGCTTTACTGCATTGTTGGATTGGTAGGTGCTATACATGTATTATCAATGCACAGCACAAAAATAGACCGTAAGAAATGCAATCGTCTCGTAGAAAACAAAGTATACATGCGTACCTATATGCCTTTGTGGGTCACTTTTTCCTCTCATTTCATTATTACTCCGTTGACTTGAGATGGAACTAATGCGCGCATGTTAAAGTTTTAAAAGTTGCGTAGGTGTGCGATCATTATTCATCATTTTGTTTCAACTCGAGCTTAAACGAGAAATTAATGTAAATTTTAATAGAATGGATGATTTCTTGCAACTCGCTTAAAAATGCAGCATAATCGTAGTCATCTTCTTTTTTATTTCATATTTTCATATTCATAAAGTTTGATACACTTTATCATAAAAATCATAAAAGCCAACAGATTTCAAGTGGCTCTGACAGGAAATACATTTGTCGTTTATGAATACACGTTTGAGATTTTTTTAAATTCATTATGAACTACGTGTTAAATTGGAGCGTTTTCCATTTTCTTTGATACATTTTTAGTGAGTCCTTGACAAAAGAAACAGTACAGTTCAGGTAGTTTTTAATGTATGAATTAACACGGGCAGTCCCGAATCAGTTTTTACTTTACGATGCTACATACTATATAACATCATTTTTTCTAGCATGAATGCAATAAATCATTTATCATTTTGTTTTGATAGGGTCTCTGCATTAGTAATAGTAAATTCCTGCAGATGAATAGCTTTTGAAAGTTTTTAAAAAACTATGAATGGCTAGATGATCTCATCACGAAATTTTTTCGTGTATTTTATTGTTATTAGCTATCATGTGCTAGTATATCATTGTGATAATTATTTCAGCATAGGTATATTGTGTTGAGAGATGTGGAAAACTTGGTTCAGGGAAGTGCTTCAGCATTATGATTTATCAATTTAAAGCTTAGTCAGGTAGGCTTTTGGATCACGAGGAAAGTACGGGTAGTAATTTATTATTTTGAGGAGACAACAGGTTTTAATTTTCATGGCACAGCACGAGAATTAAGAAGAGTAGAAAGGGACGGGTGCAGCAGTTGTACTGCACTCATCTTGTTTTAGCACAGCACGCGCAAAGAGAATTCATGTAGAAAAAATGAATGCGATAATTATCTTAAATATATAAACACTAAAGATTTAAATTGATTATTTTACGAAGAAAATTCAAACCTATCTTGTTTTTTTATCGCTTTTTGATTGATTTTAAAATATGAAATTAGGTTTGTAAGGACAACTTTAATCCGTACGTAATTTCAAGGACAAGTTTTGACTGTTTTATCAGAAAAACGTTATGTTACGTAAATAGGAAAGGATTAAATTGAGTTGAGACAGGTGTCATGAAGGAAAGGGAAAACATCATAGTCATGCAAACCACAATGGTGTCAGAAGACCAGCAATGACAAATCTGAAAAAGTTTGTTTCATGAATGATGTATTTTAGTTTTTTTTTCATTTTTACTTGGAGTTTTCATGCATGTATTATACTTGATCGAATTTTAAGCCCGGCTTATCTCGGTGATTACTTCACCAGCTGAGCATATCTAAAATTGCTTAAGCTTTCTCTTGTGATGTGGAATCACAATGATATAATTTAGCTTGACAGTTCATATATTCATATCCAAAAGTCAAAAGTCAGTGTACTTACGGCAAAAAATATTGCATTTTATTGTATGTGGGCTTTAATGGGCTCTTTTGAGTTCACAAAAGGAATGAATTGCGTCAGTTGTTCTGTCCCATTACTGTATTCATAGACATGTTTAGCAAATTTTTCTGTGAAAAATAACATTCGCTTCTTCATTGCTCTTCACTGATGTCATCTTTTATTTGGTTTGAGAGACTATACGACTTTTGTCATCTTCTCCATAGGGTGTCCTCACCTGAATGGAATATTAAGCTTTTCCTAAATGAAAAAGAAAAGATCTTTGATTATTTTCTTTCGGGCTATTGTTTCAAGCCCATTTTGAAGTGAAGGGTACACGCGGAGAAGCAAGTTTACACCCGGGGTAAAAGATGTTTACTTCACGGCCTTTGTACCGAGAGCCAAATCTAAAATCAATTGACACATCACAGCACATGGCTCAAACAGGGATGATGGCGTGATTCTAGGTGTTCCGCCTGACAAAATGATGGCATGTAAATGTAATCTTGTGGCCTTTAGCCAGAGACCTTCAGTAATCAATTTGGCCCATGGATTGACCAGCGTTTGTGTGCAATAATGGGATTATGATTATTTCTGAGGAATTTCTTCATTTCAGTCAAATTGATTACTTCATTTCTTATTACTTACCAGCATCGTTCTTTTTTATTTTTGAAACCGGTACGCGGTATCTTTTAGAGCAAAATTACATGCATTGTTGAATTATGCACTTGAAAAATTTGGCAATTTACTAAAGAAACTCTTATGTTCTGGCGATGTAAACACGCTAGTTTTTTTTAGCAGAATCATGTTCTCTTACTCATCAATTACATTTTAATTCATGAGGCTGTTTACACAATAGCACTTATTCTGCACACCTTTGTTGGCTTGAATGAAAAGGGGAATTATGCACGTGAAAAGGTAAAAGACAAAGGTTTGTTTTCTTTTGAATGATGCGCCTGAAAAGTCAAGTTGTTCAGTGAAGACGAAGCTTCTACAATTCTCTAAAACAACAATAGAAACTCTTTTATAACTGCATTGTTAGCTGGCATTTCCAATAAATAAAATTGCAATAAATTTAGATGTGATCAGCATCGTTAATGAGATGATCCAATTCGATAGAAAAACATTTGGGAAGGTGATATAATCTTTTTAAATTAGCCTTTCCCTGCAAGCACAAGACATGTTTTGCTTTGTCATGTTAAATGCTCCGGCAAGTTGATCTACTTTTGAAATTTTGGGGTATGAAAACGTTGGGTTAATAAATAGTGGATAACCAGCTTAAAAACTACGACATTTTGAACGGATAATTTTGTATTAATTTTTACCAGCAAGGGGTAACTGTAGACTTGCAGAGTGCGCATGCACGGAGTGTTTAGATGAGTACAATATAATCTTGAATATTTTAGAGGTGACTTAACCTTTGTGACTCGATGGGTGGCGTTTTAGCACCAAGAGATCTACAGCTAGGTTGAAACTAAGTTTGCGGCCAAAATCAAAAAGGGCATGGCATTTTGGCAGTCGGGCCTTTATAATTACGAAAAAGTGCATAATAGAGACCAACATTTTTTGCAAAATCAGAAAAAAACTGTAGTTAATGCCTGAAAAATTACTCATTCAAAATTTCATGTTCATTTTTACATATTCATGAAAACATTTTGCATGCCTTCTATTCTAAACCACACCTTCCTGTATGTAAATTCCAATGCAATGAAACAATTGTTAATTGTGTGGTTCAAATTATTTTACAAATTCATATCCGTCAGAATCAAGTTACCAGATGTACATTAAACCTAAACCATAATTGGCATAACTTTGATTAAAAACGGACAACCAATATTTTATGTGCATTGACGAAATTTGTACAAATCGCCCTAAGTTTGTTTTGTTAATGCTATTGCAACTGCTAAAAGCGGATCAACAATCATAATCTTGATCACTTTCTTTAAATTGTTCAGGTTTTGCTGTTGAGTGATGTGATAGCACAAATGTTTCTGGTTCATTTGTGGTACATGTCATAAGAAATGTCGATCATTTCTTAATTTTTGTTATTAATGCAATATTGGTTATATTAGGGAAATGTTGAAATGATAACCCACAAAAAGAATCACGTTTCTTAAAAAATGCTTTTCATAAGAAAACGGTTTATTTTCTTCATTACAAGAAACTGAGAATTTGGCTGTCAGAGTCACAAACCACTACAGTATCAGTACCAAATGTGTTTCTTGTTCATACAAATGCAATGGTTTAGCTTTTGGAGTAGGTAAAAACCCACAAAACTTGCATGGATTTGGTCAATCAATTCTCCATGTAACGATTATGCTTCCTACCATCATTATTCCATAGTATGTACCGCATTACGCAATAATATCGATAATTACGACGACCATTTGACCACCACACACAAAGTTCTGTCATTATTATGTTGATTACAATGTTGTCTTCAATGAGATATTAACTGGGTGTG
>JAHZMX010002514.1:0-11539 GCA_027743895.1 Seira musarum | reverse complement strand
TCCTTCAGTATTTGTACCCTTTTTCTCGATTTTTTCCCATTATAATTATATTTTTGTAGTTTGACAAGCACGCAAAACATTGACGAGCTAATGTTAGATGTATGGTAGCAGTTTTTAGGAAAAAAAAGAGTTTTTACTTTTAAAAATGCATTGGTCGAAATATAATGTGCTTGGTTCCATTTCAGTACATCAGTTCGGGAGATTAAAAGGTAAAAATTCATTCAAATTTATAATTCATACAAGTACAGAATTAAATTGAACGATGAGGATAATGCACGCATTTAAAAGTACTGACAACAGCAATATATTTCGTGAAATAAAGGGACAAACTATATATGCATGCACACATTTTAGAACAAGTGAAAATAATGATGAAATTATTTTAATATCATACGGGAAAATTCTCTAAAGAGATTTCAATCTTTTCATGACATTCCATCCTGACAGAACAATAGTCATAGTTTTACCTTGTTTTTCGCCCATTGCATTGCCAATCAAATGGATTTATGCAGTGAGCCTGTTTATATGTGAGAGAGAATGCATAATGGTCATGAATTTAAACACAATTGAATTTTTGGGAATGGAATACTACATCACAAGTAGAAATTGTAAACATTTTAATCACAAAAAGTTTTACTGGATGGATGGAGCGAATGATATGATCATGCAAATGAGAAGTGTGACACCCTATTTTAAAAAAATGTTCCCTTGATTCCAAGCGAAAGCCAACATGTGACCATGTAAAGTCCAGAGAGCAATGACAGGGAATGAGATAAAAAAGAAGTCCATTTAATTAAATGGGACCTCCATCAGACAAGCCATTCAAGCCTATCAAGTAAAGATCAAAATGGGCAGCGAGGCTCTTGTTTTATTTCAACTCCTTTAGCCTGAGCTTTTTTTCTGGTGGACATCTCACACAATTCATTCTGTCGCTTTGGTGATCTCCAAGACAAAAAAAAGAGCACAGCTTCTAAAAACTCAGCTCAATGGAAATAAAAGCGAAAAGAGTATTGTTTTCCCATAAAACGCTACTTATACTTTTTGGCCGAAATGAAAAAGGAAAGCAGGCGTAACTAGGAGAGTGTGATAGGAACAACGGGTGTGTAGCCATTAGTGTCATTGGCTCATCTGTCCACACCGTATTTTTTCCTTGGTGATCACGTGAGAAATGCTGACTCTAACATAAAAAGTAATTCAAAAAGGGGGAAAATAGCTTCCTAAATAAAACTAAGGAGAAGAGGAAGAAGATCTCATTGTCTTTGAAGTAGACGCACACAATACAATTTTTCGATTTATTTTTGTCCTTCATCCAAAATATCCTTTCACATTGTTATCCTGCTTGTCAGAAAGTAGCTGAGAGGGAAGTACGTAACAAGCGTTTTTGCTAAATCTGCAAAAAAAGGAGGAAAAAAGAAAGGGTTGACATTTTTTTCCCTTTCCTAGATGTGGAAGCATCATCATCAAGATAAAAAGTTTCACTACGGGGAAGCATGTGAGAATGAGAAACGATAACCTTATTATTACGAGTGCTCGTCAAAATCAAACTTTGCAGAGTTTTTCTAGAGAGCTTCTCTTACATACTCTTCTCATTATTTTCTCAATTGTTTGATAAGTCAAAATGATGGAGATTGGAAGATGTAGGTTTGGGTGTGAGTGAGCTGGAGCAGAGCACGGGTACTATTTAACTCTGATTTGATATCGTGTACTTGAACAGGCTCTTCGTCTCCGTCTCCAGAGATACGGAAAAAAACTCGAACGCAAAGGAATTTTTCTGGGATTTATGTTTATTTCGAATGACTTTTGGATAAAAAACCTTCTGGTTCTCTTGGTTGTTTGTGGAGATCGACCAACAGAAAAGTGAATAGTGAAAATGATGATAGCATTGAACATTGTTCCTACTAAAACAGCGTAGTAGCGTGGTCATTATCAGACAAAGACCTCATACGTTACAAGTATTTTTTCCAAACAATACTTTTGGTAAAGAAGACCAAACAAAAAAAAGAACGAGTTCGGCTCAGTTTAGATATAAAAACTCTTTTTTTTTCACATGATAAGCTTTTCTTTCGTGTGTGATGGTGGCGGTGTATGTATGCACACACATAAGTAGCGTTCGTACGTGGCATTACTTTGCTTTTTGCTCATTCATGATATTATGACATAGAGAAAGAAAAGAGAGCAAAGTTGGCTCATTAGTTAGAAGCTCATCTTTTGAAACAATCTCCGTGGATTTACTGCATCCTACTACTACAGCAATGGGCTTGTGTGTAAGTGTGTACACGAAAGTCGGGTTAGTTTTCTCTACAGAGAAGATATGATGTAAAAGCATGTAAACCAAGGGGGAATGTGAAAAATGAGTAGTAGAGCAAACATGAGCTCTGGATGCTCGTAATGAATTTTTCGGAGAATAGGAAACACTAGATTTTGCTCATTTGTTTTGATATCCTCTTAAAATTTCATTTCATATTCCGGCAGTTATTCTTTATGTAGCATCCTTTTGCGGATTGAGAAGAAGAAAAAACTTTATATATTTTGCAATGGGAATTTGATTAACTCAGGAAGAATTAAGCAGACATACATAAGTACTTATCTTATGTACATGGGTATTTTTATCTGAAAAGTGCAGTCATGCAAAAGTTGCGGGTGCTATTGTGCATTCCATATAGTCGCCATCACTCTTTAATTATTTTTTCTTCCCTTTTCTAATTTCCAAAGTTAACGAGCCCTTTAGTAAATTTCACCTCCTTCAAAGCATTATTCATTCATGCGGTATGAATAATTCAGAACGGGTGGCCCGGCCCATGTGCAGTCCATCCAGTGAACTTTATTTCAGTAGAGTATTTATCGCCATAAAAAAGGTGAAATTTCCCTGTTCTTCAAGCTTTGTCCAAAAACGAAGGTGAGGAATCATTAGACAGATAACTTAAAGCCTTTTTATGAATGTTTTCTCCATGATGAAGTGGTAGAGGCTAGCATACATAGTTCTTACGTGCTTCCACTTTAAATGGAGGAGAGAGAACTCGCATTTGCTTTTAAGGTTTCGTAGAATGCCTCCCTTCCCCATACATAAAAAACTTCATTCATGTTGCATTAAACATTTGCTCGTACTTGGCAGTTGCTTTTAGCGAGAGAAGAAGAAGAAGAAGAAGAAGAAGAACGGAGAGGAATAAATAAATTGACTTTTTCCAAGGATGAGCCTAGATCCATATCCACACACTCATTTTGCCTGGAAAAGGGGGAAGATATGGGGCTTATTGCTTCGCTCCTTCACTCAAAGTCAATATAAAACTCTCTCGCTCGCTATCATTCATACAAAGCTTTCCGTTGTACATGCCATGGCATCATCGTCATCGTCTAATGTTGTTTAGTACTTCCACGATTCCATTTCCAAGTCTAGGGAAAAGGAGAAATTAGAAGAGTGGAAGAGAAAGAGAGAGGGGATGAAAAAAGACCATGCCGTGCCATGCCATTCCAGAGAAAACGCCTTTGCTCAACCTTTTAAATATACACACGTTCGTTATTTAGATGGGTAGTTAGGTGGCTCTAAAATGAGGAAGGAAAGAGCTAATAAAACACTCTAATGAGAAAATGTGAATTACACCAAGAGAGAAGCAAGTTGAAGAGAAAATGTTGGGAGCTTGGCTGGGCTGGATCTGGATCCACTTTTCCCATATAAAATTCAGTATTTAAAAAAATACTTCAGAGTTCTGCTCGTTTCCAGAGATTCTAGAATCTACACAGGAAAAAATATTTTCATAAAGGAAGAGCAACAAACAACACAACGTTATAGTGACGGTAAAAACAAGAGAGTGGAGCTTCTTCTCATTTCATTATTACCGCGACTCATATGAATGAAGGAATGATACAAGCAGACCAGGCCAGGCCAGACCGTGCCTTGCCGCATGATGCAATTCATGGCGAAAAAAATAACGTAACAAACAACATCAACCAAAAAAAACTCTTTGAGTCGGCTAGGCTCTATCTCAGACTGTGTGAGAGAGAGAGGGTAAGGGAAGAGAAAATTTTCTCGCTCTCTGGAAAATAAATGAGAGAGTGGATCGTAGATCCTATCACAATTTTCTTGTGTAACTTAAAACACTCATCTTCTCTGAAGCGAACTGGAAAGGAGAAATTAGATGTGCATGTCTATATGAGTGTTACATGAATATAGCATTTTCCTAGAAATTTATTATAAGAGAATGAGACGAGCGAGAGGTGTTGTGATGCAATGCAATGTTCTGCAGAGTTATGCCAAGGATTGGATTCATGAAGCCAGAGAGGAGCAGGCGGTGGACGAAACGAAAACAGCAGCCTTTTGCCAATTACAAACATTGGACAAGACTCCTTTTTAGGAAGAAAAGTAATATCGTTTTGGTCAAAAACTAGATGAAAAAAAAAGCTTCAAGCTTAAACTTTGTATATAGCCATCTTAGGATCTTCTACTGCGAAGAAAAAACTTTGTCTTTTTAGTCCTAAAGCGGGGGAAGCTGAATTTTGCGTTGGCGTTCTTCCTTCTTTCTCAACTTTTGCCAAAGTCAGGAGCAAATTTTTTTTTCCTTGCTGTTTCGTTTGAAAATTGCGAAAGGTAGGTAAAACGAGGCTGACATATCATTAAAGAATATCCAAATGGATTTTTTTCGACTTGTATCTTTTGAATGGCTCATTTTTTTTGTTTTCGTTTTTTACAGTCTCACAATTTACAATCATCAAATGGGAACAAAAATGCTGGATTGTACAAGCAATTGCTTTCAAATGCCAGCTTTTCATTAATAATTTAATTTCATCATGTGACATCACACAAAGTCCATTCAAACTTCCCTCACTCATGTAATGCATACTGCTCTCATCCATTCCATAAGAAAAGAGACATTTATCACAGTAAGATCGTTAGAAAAATCAACGTGCGGTAATCCACAATGCATTTCAAAATACGTTGCATGCGAAAGCATAACAATCACCAATCTTAAATCGTTTTTTCCCTGGGATGCGTTCCTCTGTTACTCGCGACAGCTCCTCTGCCAGAATTATATATGGCAGGGGAGAAAGTTTTTGTGGGAAGGATAAAAATGGAATGGTGAATATATACATACATGAATAAAAAGTGAAGAAAATTGGTAAAGAAAAAGACTGAAAAAAAATTATTTTGAAAAAAAAAAGCGTTCTGCCTTTTCATGCAAGCCTAAAACGCTTGGTTTGGTTAACAATTTGATGTAGAATAGTACATGTTCTTTGAGAATCCAGCGCAACGATCCATTCAATGTTCCAAGAAAGATACTTTAAGGCCAGTAGAACGACTTGGATGTCTTCAAAGAAATTTGAAATGGACTGAAAGTAAAAGTTGAGGGTCTTCCTTCTCGTGTAGCATCAACATGACAAAAAAAAAGAAGACTAAAAAAGGGAAAGCAGTCGAGCCGAGTAAAGTAATAGTAATAAATTACATTGAACTCAACATAAATTTTCCCTTGTCTCCCGGAAAAAAGCTGGTGTGCTTTTGCTTTTTCTTGAGATATATGTACGGACTTTTTTTCCTCGAGAAAATTGAAGAAAACATGGTACATACATTCAAACGAACTAACAAGTATGCATTTACAGAACGCAGAAAACGCTTTCACTTCACCGCTGTGAAAAAAAAACTTCCATCCGAGTGGAGTTTTAGGATAAAAATACCAGACTTACTCAGGCAGTTCCTTTTATTTTTGTTTTGTAACGGAAAGAAGTTCTACTAAGGATGAAAGTCCGTTGTTGTTCAATCCACCACATATGAACTACATATTGGCCCGGGTATATAAGTATTAGATACTTATAAGGGGGAAATTCCGTTATTCCACTATCTTGAAAGTTTTAAAAGTAGTCGAGTTACATTAGAACTCGCTCCCTCGCTTCTAATATCTATCCATCCAGGCAGAGCTGGTTTGCTTTTCCTCCCTTTTTAGTGCGGCGGCAACTATCTCGTCATCTTGGAAGATCAGTCTTTCCAACAATTCTTCTATTTTTCTGCCCTCTTTATTCTCTCAAACAATTTCAACCCTCTTCTTACGTAGTTCAAGAGACCGTCTCGTCTCCCTCACGAGAAGAAAAAATATTTTAAGAGATGCTGAGAGTATTCATGTGCTCAATATTAGGTTCAGTTTTTGTGGGTAAACCCTTAAGCCCCTGCTTCAAAAATGATCCCTTTTCCTTCTCTCGTCATTCCTTCGAATATTTTTGCTGATTCTGCTACACTACGCTACCTTATTTTCTTCCAGAAATGAAAAAGGAAGATATGAAACACGAACATGAGAAAAAAAATCATACGAAGTTCGTTTTTGTACCAAAAAAAGTAGAATCTGGACTTTTTATATACAGGCTGAAACTATTCTCGTAACTCACCCTAATACATTTTCTTCCCATCCCCGGGAAAAGATATCTTGAGAAATGAATTCCATCGGTAAAGTACCCCTTGTCACTTCGTCACTCTGGTTAATATGCCTACCTCAGCAAAGAACCCGCACATCCGAGCCGAGCTATGGTGCTCGATGCTCTCTCTCTCCCAAAATCAGAAACTTTTGCTCATCAAGTTCTTCCAGGCTATACAGTAGTAATATCATGCGAAAAAGAAAACTTGTTCGTTCACTCGCCCGACTTAAATTCCATAATATACGATGGAAAACAGCAAGAGAAGGAAGATGTGTTTTTTCTTCCTTTACTGGAAATTCCAGATTCTCTTCAGAGTTCATATCCATAAAGATGCCAAAACTAATTCCACTCTCTTTTCCTTCCACAATTTCCTTTTCAAAGAAATGGGAATAGCGAACGAGAGTGCAGCAGTGATGTTGGTGGTGGTGGTGGCTTCACTCGGGCTTTTGCATTATACCTTTATGCCTAGAAGGCAGATGACAAGTTATGTTGTATCCTGATTGCAACAGCTGGTACCATCGAACCGAGCCGCTTTCTTATGACGTGCATGCCTCTAATATTACAACAATGTCTTGACTTTAGAGATATTTTTTTAGATGAAACATTCACTCTCTCTTGGGATTTCGGTTGCAAATGCATCCCCCAACTTTTGAGTTGTTCAGCTTCAGCTCAATTAAAATTCCAAGAATTTTATTACTCAAGTTTTATCATGTCGCGAGGCCAGGTAATGACAATAAGAGGCACATTATTATCTTTGATTTTCAAGCTAGATATAGAAAATTCATTTTGGAATGTTGAATGAATGTTAGCAAGAATGATTCTGTACATGGGAAAAAACTACGTCAACTCAATTGCACAAAATGGCGATTAAAATTGGAGAGTTGCATTCCTACCTCTTTAATCGAGGACATTTGTATTTAATAGTGCGTGCATGTGATTGAGCAAGCATTTTTAATTTCAGCCCCGCTGCTTATGGCCACTTGTTTAATTTATGCAGTATTGAAACCTGATGGCTAAGGGTAAATATAATTTACTTAAACTTTTATCTATACTTATTTAAATTATTACCATTAAATTTTTTTCAAAATTTAAAGGCAGGCTCGCATTTTTGTATGGTTTTTCACTCGTCCTGATTTGTGCTGTTTTTAGTTGTTGGAGTAGAAAACTGTTTCATAGTGTATTTATAACAGAGATGCCCGTAAATTGAATGATACGGAACACACCCTTTTCGACCGTCCATCCCATTCCAACGCCCACAAGCATTTAGCATACCAAAAAGAAACTAACCAACACAAAATGAAATACTCTATCTATTTGTAGTGGACACTCTCACGAAACGCTCTAAATCAAAGTTAGTAACGAGCAACCTATTGCATATTATTATTCATCGGCTCGAATATCTGCATTACGTAGAACTATTACACTGATTATTACGAGAATCTGTTTAGGTTTTGCAAGGCGGTTCACTCTACACTCTTGAGACTTCTCCCACTAACGAGAGGAGGTAGGCTAGTATCCGATTTTGGTATTAAGCCTAACTTGGATAAGTAAATACTCGAATTAATATCCATCCCTGATTTTTTTTTTGTTAAGGAATGGGGCATGTCCCGCACATCCTTGTTAATTTTCACATTTTATTAATTACAAAAATGATCAATGAATGTATATTTTGTTTTGAAAAAAAAAAGCTCAAGATAATAATAGTAAGCCACAGGGAAAATTTAATCCATTTTAAAAAGTACTCTCACTACGAAGCAGTACTTGCCTTTCCTCCACTTCCTCCCTTATATGATTTTTTTTGTTGTTTGTTGTCACTGTCAAAATGAATGAAGAGGGCATAAAAAAGTGACAAGGTAAATTGAATGAGTGACTCTTGATAACTGATTAGCCCGGCAATCTATGTACACATGTAATATTTTTTTTATATCTCGACAGTTTTTGCTTTTGTTATATGTAATACAAGTACTTTTTTTAGTGGCACTAGTGGCGATCCTGATCCCTTTCCATTGAAAGTTTTGTTTGAAAAGTGCCCTTTATTCATATTACATGATAATATGGTGTTGTATAAGTATGAACAAAAATTATTTCAAATTCTCGGAGGACAACAGTCGAGGGTAACGTTTTGAGTTGTTTGTGAACAAAAGCTTTGTATACGACAAGATTTTCAGATACATTTCTCCTTCATTAAATTAAGCCCTGACAGAAACGCGGACATGTTCTAATCCTCATTGGTTTTGACTTGTCCGATGGATTTGTAAGTAGGAAAAGCGATAAAAAATATTGTCGTGTTTATTTGTAATGGGATGAACGTTTACGAATAACAAAACGATAGATTATAGATGATCAATTGAGTCCGTCTCTTTTGAGAAAAGTCATTGCATCACCACCAGGTACTTGAAAATACTTATGTGCGAACAACCTTTCCAAGTAAAATCGAACTTTTTTTGAAGAATCAAACAAATCATAAAAGAACTTGTATTTCTGCCACTCTACTTCACTTCCTTTCCCATATATTTTAATTAAAATGTGGACTCATTTCAGCTACCGGTTTCTATTCAACCTAGTCTGTTCAGCTCGGCTCGTTAGGATTTTTAAAGCGGTAATAAACGGCGTAATGAGAAAATGTATATGTACCTTCTAAAAATTGAACGGGAGGTTGGATCTGGATATACGTTTCAAAATGGAAAATGAGAATTATTCCCTTCACTTCCACCATCATCGCAGCTTATTTAATTGTCAAAAAAGCAATATACAAAAAACATCAGTTTTCTCTCCTCCCGTAGCTTTCGTCCTGGCCAGAACCAGTATTTTCAGATTAAAAACAATATTTCAGGAAAAGAGGACGAGATGGGTGGATATAATAACTCAGCGATGTTTCATCCATGCGCACCACTACAAAATCCAGAAGGGAAATTAACTAGAGCTTTTCGCCGTCACATGGGACGGTGATCATGATGATGATCATCTTCTTCCATAACAAATTATTATGTTGCAACGGATAAGTAACGAGACCCCATGTGTCCACCACTTCGAATATCACAGGAAAGAGATAAAGACGAGCATCATATACCTATAGATAGAATGGAACCTAACTTATATATATTTTTTTGCTTGAAGCTATAACATAAAAAATGAAAATGGCCAAGAATATTTTTTTCGTGGAGAACATAGAAATCCTCTTTTCAGATTATTGCAATATAATCGATATATAGAATAAAAAATGAATGCAAGCTAGGGAAAATATCGGAAAAGGGCACGGCAAGCTCTTCTCCACATGCAAGCTTGGACAAGCCGGGTTTTTCGTGTTCAACTCAAGTCAAGACACCAACCAGCGAGAAACTGCTCTCGACCAAAGAAAGAACGTTTGAGGGTTGTTATTTACTCAATAAATTACTTGAATCTGACCACAGCAGAATGAAATTAGGGTAAGTCAAACTCTAATTCAGAAGATGAAGGTACTCTGTAGAGATTTCTTGCTCGGACACTACCATAGTCTTTAACTGTGACTACGCCAGAAGCGTTATCATCATCACTGCAGTCGTCACCATCACCATTTGACAATGTTGTAGCGCCACGAGAGGGAAGAGAGAATCAGGGAGAAAATGCAAGCATTTTACGAAGAAAGGCTTCTATCATGTCCAAAACTAAAGAAACATCTGCATAAAGCTGTGAAGAAAAACGTGGATAAAAAAACTAGACTAAGGGCGTTTTATTACGAGTTTGATAAAGACTTATGGTATGTATGTGTAAGTATGTATGTAACTCTGAACTAATGAATTTTTTGGAAGCTGGGATAATTTATTGAAGCGTAAATTAGAGGACTATCATTATCTCCCTTCAAGACCATAAGAATTACTATGGTAATAATATCAGGCGTACGTATGTGATTAGGAGACGAAGCTGAGAGATTGAAGGCGAGGAGTGAGACTCTCATCTGATCAGAATCAAGAACAGCAAACAACTTGTACAAGTGAGTGTGTAAAGCGAAATAAGGTACGAAAACGATGACGGTTGATGGTAATACAGAACTAGATTTCTTTTTGAATTCTGTACAGGTACAATCAAAAAGCTGGTAGGTACGTATTACTCAACTCACGATCTAGCTAACGTATCATGTTAAGTCGTACATAAAAACATTCCAGTTTTTCTACAACGCTAGAATCGATGCAGTTTGATTTTTTATTGGTTTACACCCGTGTCATTCAACACGATGGTCAGATTGAAAAGTTTTAATTTTACTGCAATGATAAGTACAATTTTATTTTATGATTAAAATCCAAGTTAAAAACTTTTTAGGTGGTACTAGATGCAATATCTAATTCTGAATCTGCAAATTTAACTGATTTCGAGGAATACCGGATAACTCAAATTAAAATGAAAACTTTGCACGTAATCATTAAAATCTACAGCTGGACCATTCGCTAGTTCGTAGTTTGCGGATGCAACGAGCGCAAAAAAAGATGGAAAAATTTCCTTATGTCTTTTCTTAGTCATCGTCATCTTTAAAGTTAGGAATTCTTCGCATGTTCTCGATCGCAAAAAAAAAGATTTCTTCATTCTATAATCAAATGTTATCCATCCCAAAATTTTATTTTCGTTGTTGTTCTTTATTTCAACGTATGAGCATTCTTTTCCAAGAGGGCATAAAATGATGAATGCATAAGAGGTACAAACCGTAAAACAAAACTCTTGTCAAGAAGTTTTACTTAGTCGCTTGTAACTTGACTCTAACTCTGATTGACAGGCAAGGTCTTTGGATATATTTTTTACCCTTGCTTCCCCAGTCTCTGTAGTTTTTTTCGTATAATCATGCAGTGATGTAAAAAATGATAATAATAATGCTTTTCAGACGAACACTGCATATTATGTATGTAGGTATGTAAAGTTCTCTTGTTACTTCACAGTCCAATACAAAACAAAAATAATAAGATCCTTGTGAGAATTCAAGTTTCGTCTGCATGTATCGTATCGTATCACTACTCCATAAAAATAAATTCCTATCAGCAATTTGCATGCAACCCACAAATGCGCAAGTAAAGTTCACAGATCTTCTTTGGCAAAAAATGGGATTGGGGTTGATATAAAAATGCAAAATACCTCAGAAGGATCAAAAAAGGTATTGTGAAATCCAAATGTAATTGTATAT